>VDFB02009379.1:0-30127 GCA_007258455.2 Sequoia sempervirens | reverse complement strand
AGATTCATATAACTCTCCAAATGCTTCCTTCTTCAGCAAGTCAATGAGAAGATCAACTATTCTTCTATAGTTTGTGACAAATGCATATTAATGTTTTATAAGAGCTAAAAACTCTCAAATTTTGTAATGTCCCCTTCTTAAGCCTAGTTAGTTGTTGCATCAGTTAGCCTATTCTAGAGTTCTTGTAGGCTAATTGGAGGTGGTTGGGGGACTCCAAGGTTCTTGGAGAACTCTTTGGTAGGTTTTCTCAGCATCCAGTGGTGTGTTGGTGTTCTATTGGCCCTCAAGATGGCGATGATGGCCTTTGTTGCATTTTCGGCCATCTAGGTTGTTCTCCTCCAGTGGTGTGTTGGTGTTCTATTGGCCCTTAGGATGGCGATGATGGTCTTTGTTGCATTTTCGGCCATCTAGGTTGTTCTCCACATTTCTTGGAGAACACTGCTATTTTTAGTAAGTGCCCTTTTTGGCACCTGACATCTCTCCTCACCATCAGAAGCTCCTTGGTACAATTAATTTCTATTTCGAATGCCTCGTTGATGCTTTTGTTAAGTGGTTGGAAATGTTTTAATATTTACACTATAGTCATAAAGTAATGTTTAAATATTATAAAGTGAAAAGGTTATTAAAGTTACTTTTTAAAAAAAAGAAGCAAAAGTGTTTTTTCAAAAAAATAGCGAAAAAGCAAAAAAGTGTTTTTTTCAAAAAGTAGCGAAAAAGCAAAAAAGTGCTTTTTCAAAAAAGCAAGGAAAAAGCTACAAAAGGGGGTGTGGGGCTCTCATTTGGAGTATTCAAGTTTGCACACATAACAGGATGCTGCTGGAGTGAACGGATAAGTTCTTCCAAGGATTGATCGAAGACAAAAACCCTCATCAAATCACTAGTTTCAGTGGTGAAAGATCCTCCCTAGTTGGTAGAGTGATTTCAAGCAGGAATCACCTTAGTATTTCATGGAGTTTTTAGTTTTAGGGTTTCAATAAAGAAGATTTTTTTAAAGTGTTTTGATTGCAGGTTTTTTGGGGTTTTTGAATGAGGATTTTTGAAGTGTTTTGATATGACAGATTCTCAAGGGTTTAGTGAAGACTTCTTGAAGATTTTTTGCAGAGATGATAGTGGGGTTTTGAGGGCGATTTGGAAACCCTTATTGCTGGGTCATACTTTGTATGAGCAGGCCATACTATTGTTGACATTTGCTAACCGTACCACTTGTCAAGTGACCTTAGAGTGTTGAGAAATGACTCATACTGCTGTTACAGACCTTCATATGCCTTTATGAGTAGTTCGGGTGAGTTGGTTGAAGTCTATTGGGCATGTAACTATTGGTGATGATCCCTGTTAGTGGTTAGTGAGTTGGGTTGATGTTGAAGGTGTTTTCTAAGTGTATTCCCTGCTGATCCAGACCTGAAGCAGTCATTTTCAGTCTTATCAGACTTGTAACAGTGTTTCCCAACCTTTTCAGACTTGCTGGGTATGTTAGAAGATCACTATGACAGTGTCGCGTCTGATTGAATGCTATTTGCAGACCTGAAACATGTCATTTGTCGTCATTTGAAGGTAAACAAAGTGTTGGGTTAAATATCTGGTATTGGGTGACAGTTTGGGTTTGTTTGAAGGAAGGGGATGATTTCTACAGGGGTCTGAAAATTGTCCTTATGTGACTGAAAAATGTATGACAGAGTTATTTCTGAGTGGACATGATGCTTTGAAGGCTTCCTGGAGTGCTGGGTGAATTTGGCGATGATTAGCATCCTTGGGAGAGATCCTACTCACATTTGGAGGTGTCAAACAGGGATTCCTCTTGCTGCTGGGCACTATTACAATCCATTTTCAGACCTATTTCAGACTATTCATTTGCTGATTCTAGGTATTTTAAGTGAGTTTCATGTTGGTATTTATTGTAAATGTTTACTTCATAACTTGGCATCACTATGTAAGTGACTGCTAAAAACAATTGAAATCAGGAGCATTGTGTGTATTAAGTGTTTAACATCCAAACTTGCAATAACACAGCATATCACTAAAGAAAATTTAAATCAGAACTGGTGACATCAGCATATCTTTAACTTGCATGTCTTTGCACTTTCATGTTACTATTAATTTGGCAAACAATTTTTTCAAAAAATTAGGGGGTGTTGTTACAAACTCATCACTGACTTGGGAAGATGGCATTCCACCACAACCTTATTTCTGATGGGATCTACCTCAACTCCCTCATGATAAACAATAGGACCCAAATAATTCAATTCCTAGACTTTAGATGCTAACTTGGAAGGTCTTATTTACAACTGACTATCCTCCAAGATTTGTTAAATCATCACTTGTGATAATCCTCCCAAGTTTTTGTTGTGAAACTCAACATCATGAAAGAAGACCTATGTAGCCGGTTCTTCAGGTTCTGGCCCGGGTCCTGGTCCGGGTTCGCCCTGGGTCCGGGTCCTGGTCTGGTCCTTCTGCTGGTTCGGCCAGGGTCCTTGCATTTGGGCCTTGGTTCGCCAGTGAAGAACCCGGGCGAACCCGAGCAGAACCCGGGCGAACCCAAGCAGAACCCAAGCAGAACCCAAGCAGAACCCGGGCGTCTGGGCGGCAAAAAGTGATTTTTTTTTGTTTTTTTTAATGTTTCCTTCCCTTTGACTTTGACCCACGCCCATGGGAACCCTAAAAGTGACCTCTAAAACATGTTAAACACCTAAGCTGCCTCATTTTCATTCATTTGTTTTGCAAACAAGCATTTTCATTCCAAGAGGCTGACTTCTTATTTTAACTTGTTGGATTGACAAAAGGAGTTGAATATTGATTGTTGAAGCTTCTACAACGATTGCATTGCCATTCCTACAGATTTGCAAGTGTTCATTGGCTGCTACAAAGATTGTTGAAGATAAAAAAAAAAAAAAGGTATGTTTTTCTCATTTTTTTCTCATTTTTTCATTCTTTTTTGTTTTGTTTTACAAACAGAAACTTTGTTTTGCATCTTTTTTTTTCTGTTCTTCTATGAATGTATACATTGTGCAAGATTCAAAAGAGCTAGGTTTTAATTTTTTAAAAATTATTATATTTTGTTTTCATTCAAATTTTGAATGTGTTGTTTGCAAAACAAATTGCCATAGGAATCACAATGTCAATGGGTTCTACCTCCGGCTCCATAGCTAAACCAAACCCAAAGTTCAAAACAAATGCAAATTCTCCTCTATGGCAGTATGTTGAAATGATAAGACAGCTTCCAGGTGGTGGTGGTTATGTTTGGAATTGCAATGGGTGTGATGTTCAATATTCTAGTTCATACCATAGGGTGAAAGCACATTTGTGTGGCATAAGTGGAAAAGGCATCTCACCTTGCCCTGGAAAGAAAGATGCCCCTATTGAACCTGAGATAGTTGCAAAATACATTATGGAGCAAGAACTAGCAGATCAACGGGAAGCCCAAAAAGGAAATCACCCTTTGTCAAATAAAAAATCAAAGGGAATGCAGCCCCCATCTAATCCCAATCCCAATATTGTGGTAGAAGACCACCCATTTATGGCCATTCCAAATCTTCAAGCTCAAAGTGCACAACCTTTTGCAAACAAGAGAGCAAAGGGACCTTTGGAAGGTGCATTTCAAAATGAGAGTAGAGCCCTTGCCGACCAATGTGTAGCAAGATGCATATATGCCAATGGATTATCTTTTAATGTTGTTCGTTCTCCATATTGGAAAGAGATGTTGAGAGCGGTTAATGAAGCTCCAAAAGGGTACAAGGGCCCGGGTTATGAGAAGGTGCGTAGCACTTTATTGGAAAAGGAGGTTGAGATGGTTGAAGATGCATTGAAGCCAATAAGAGATTCATGGGTTGAGACAGGTGTGTCCATTGTTTCAGATGGTTGGAAGGACTCAAAAAATCGGCCTTTGATCAATGTCATAGCGGTGTCCCCTAAAGGGGCAATTTTTTTGAAAGCCGTGGATTGTGAGGGGCAAGTAAAAGATGGGCAATTTATTGCTAATATTCTTATTGCAGCCATTTAGCAAGTGGGAGCCCGCAATGTTGTTCAAGTTGTAACGGACAACACAAAGAATTGTAGAGCTGCAGGGTTGTTGGTTGAGGAAAGATATTCACATATCTTTTGGACACCTTGTGCGGTCCACTTACTCAATCTTATGCTGCAAAAGATTGGGAATAAAATTGAATGGATCAAACAATTGTATACTGAGGCTGAGGACATTCAGATGTTCGTCACCAATCACCACTTGTCTCAAGGGATCTTTAGAACATTTTCAAAATTGGAGCTATTGAAGGTAAGAGAAGTAATATTTACATTTGTCATTTTCTGATTTTCATAATTTGATTGTTCAATCTAATTTAAATTCTTCTTTAAAGTTTATTTTTAAATATTAATTATTTTTTTTAATTTGCAATAGGTTGCAAAAACCCGCTTTGCCTCTAATACAATCGTCTTGAGACGACTTGTGAAAGTTAGGCAAGCACTTTCTAGCATGGTAATTAGCACCAATTGGTCTATATGGAGGCAAAGCAGCACTGAAAGAGCAACAAGAATTAAGAGCCTGATATTAGATGACTCATGGTGGGATCATGTGGAGTATCTCCTTAGCTTCACCGAGCCCATTTTGAGTATGATTCGCTATACTGACATGGACAAGCCATGCATTGGACAAATATATGATGGTATAGACTCAATGATTGAGAAGATCAAGTGCATCATAAATGCAAGAGAGCAAGACCCAGAAGAGACTTTCTTCAAACAAGTGCATACAATTGTTGAAGAAAGATGGAACAAAATGACAACTCCATTACACCTTCTTGCCTTTGCATTGACTCCAAAATACTACATCTCTCAGATTCTTTCACAACCAGGAAGGCTTCCTCCATATAGAGATTTAGAAGTGGTTGAAGGGTACAACGCAACATTTGTGAGACTCTTCCCTGATCGAGATTTGCGGAGTGTAGTCACGGATGAGTTCACTGATTTTGTGCACTCAAATCATCTAGATGTTGATGCCTCCCGTGATAGGTTCTTAAAGGATGCTCATTCTTGGTGGTACTTCCATGGACAATACTTCCAAAATTTGCAGCCCCTTGCAATCAAAATTTTATCACAAGCAAGTTTAATAAATTTTCATATTTTAGTTTTAAAAGTTTCATAATTCCATTTATAAATTTTTAATTGTTTACTTTGTCTTCATAGGTTGCTAGTTCATCCGCATCTGAGAGGAATTGGAGCACATATTCTTTCATCCACTTAGTAAAGCGCAATAAATTGCCGTCAAAAAAAGCGGAGAACTTAGTATATGTGCATTCCAACTTGCGTCTCCTTTCACACAAACAACCTAACTACAAGGACGGGGAGACGAAGTTGTGGGATATAGTGCCAGAGGATACTGACTTGGATGCTTGCAGTTCCCAACATATTGCATATGAGGATGAGGATATCCAACAGGGGCATGGGCACATTAGTAGTGCTAGTGATGGTGCCATTGGCACTTGTGATTCATCTAGTCTTCCTACTTCATCTAATGTCAATGTTGACATTGATATGGATGATCTAGAGAATCCATATGATGATTAAAACTTTGAAAGTGTTGTAATATTGAGCTTGAAGTTTGAACAATGAATATTTATCATGCATGTTTTAAATGACATTCAAGTTTATGGTGGTTTTGTTGTTTATATGATGTTATCAGTTATGTGATATTCTAAATTTTAATCCTAATTCATGCTTCTAGGCTGCATATATATATATATATATATATATATATATTTTTTTACATATTTTGTAATTTGTACTAACGAACCCAAGACGAACCGAACCCACCCCCCAAAAAAATTTGCCGAACTGGCGAACCGAACCCCCGAACCCGAACCCGAACCCGAACCCGAACCGGCTACTTAGAAGAAGACCAAGACAAATTTCCTAAATACCAACCTAGACACAAAATTCATTGAATTTTCAAATATGGGTGAGGTATTAATTATACCAAAGGAAAAATCGGGAATTCACAATGGTTTCCATGGGTACAAAATGCTGTTTCAGGTAAATCCTCATTCTTAATTCTGATTTAATGTCATACCAATTAATGATCTAATTTAATATTAAATATAGCTCCACACAATTCAGCCAACAAATCATCAATAATTTAAATGGGAAACTTATCTTTGATAGTGATTTTGTTGAGTTGTGGATAATCTAGACACATCTGCCAAGTATAAATCTTTTGGTGAACCGTCACTCAATCTAGTGATGCCTACATCCCCAAAATTCTGGTACAAATGTCTCAATCTCACTCGTTTATATATATTGATGGCACTTCTTGGAATTAAGTCTATAGAATGATCAGAATATCTCACTAGTTGGAAAACTCCTAGAAATATCTTGAAACACTGTCAACAATGATCTTTAACTATCATGATATCTCACCATCGGGAAACCCTTATAAATATCTTGAAACATTGGAGCGTGCTTAACTATGGTCTTTAACCTAGAGGCAGAACTTTAAGATGGGCTGCTGCTTCTATACAACAACATTGAGCAATGACTCCATGTGCTCCTTCCTTAAACAATTTTTCCATGTGTTGGGAACTAATTTCTTATGAAGGTGCCTCTAAAATAACCTGAAGTTCATGCTCTTTACCATTCACTATAAATCTGATAAAATTATCTTAGATATTCTTTGCAACTATTTCAAGAGGCTTCAACCACTGAATTACCAAACCCACATCAACCCCTTTATGGGGCTAGCCAACATATTGCTGGTAAGTTGATAGTTCTCTACAGTCAGCTGAATTTTTCAATACTTCCCTTTGCATTTGAAGGTGCCACCAATTGCAATCATCTCCTAAAATTTTGGAGCTATATATTTGAATAGATTGAGTTGTTCTAGCAATTTTAAATAAGTAACATTATGGGCGTCTCTTGAATCTTTGAGACTACCATTTTCTTATTCTTGCATGCTTCACTACCTTGGGGTTTCGCAAGGTAACAAAATCTGCCAAAGTGTTGCAAAAGATGACAACATTGGAATTGAAAATTATATCCATATGAAATAATTTATTTTCCACATGTTACTTGCTCTATTTGTAATTGCAATTAAAGCATAATACTATTACTTTTCATTCATCAATAAGGTGCCCCTATAGTGAATCTAAGATTTGGTACCCTATAGACTAGGTCGGATCATATCTTGTGGCCAATAATATTTTGTAGATTTTTTTAATTTTTTTTTAATTTTTTAATTATGAAAAATCAATTACAAAAACAAAAAAAATTATACCTCCATACGTAGATGATGCAGGTGCTTGCACAAGCAATGTGCAAAAGATATTGCAAAAGTTGCCGCACAATGATATGGAGCGTACTAATAATGAAAGATGGGAAATTTTTCCTTGATGGCCTAGGGCAAAAGTATTTGATTTCGACGATTTGATAATTGATTTATAAGTTTTGAGGTTTTTTATTTGCAATGGTAGGGTCTAATTTACTCCAAAATGCTCTAAATGATGAGTAATTTGTGGATGTCGAAAAAAACCCACCCTTCAAACCCTTGTGGATCTAGTATTTTGCGTTCAATTTGGATGGAATAAAGATAAAACTTACTTTCTCAAATGTTTAGAACTCAATGGCATGCTTAAATTTTCTCCATCAAGCTCCAAAATGCACCTACACTATAAAGCCACAAAGAATAACTTCTTGAATTTTGGTATTTCTATCAAGTTTTTTAAATTCTCCAAGTCATCATTCAATGGAAGATAAAAACATACTCAATTGTTCAATAAAATACAAAATCTGCAAATTAGATCTCTAAAAATGGTAACAAGAAGCAATCCCAGAAGCTTTGATATCAAGTAAGAGTTGCTATAGAATGCTTTATACCCTGAAAAATTTATAGTATGGAGATAGCCACCCAAGACCAAGGAGCTTCAATGAAAGCTATGTTACTGGATTCACTCCTACAGGCTCTGGGTTTGATTTGGGTTTGGTTCGGGTCCGGAATTCGGGTCTAGTCCGCCCAAATTCGCCACGGGTCCACAAATCCGCTTGTGGGTTCGGCCAAGGTTCGGACCCCTGATTGTGGGTCCGGACAGGGTTCGAAAATTTTGAACCCAGTTCGAACCCAGGCAGAATTTCGCGCCTAGGTGCGTTTTTTAGCACATTTTTTTAATTTTTTAATATTTTTTTGACTTTTAAATAGTTTTTTATTCCTTCTAACCCTAATACTTGCCTTTAAAACATGAAATAGGTAAAGTGATACTCATTTACCAATTTGTGAATGAGAAAAAATGATTTTTTGCCTCCATTGCTGAACTTTCTTCTCTTTTGGTTGCACAAGCTGGAATAGACTTGAAGGCTGATCGTAGATTGTTCAAAGTTGATTGTTGTGCTATTCCTAAGCACTTGCAAGTGTCTATTTGTTGCTAAGAAGATCGTAGAGCAAAATTTCTTCAAAAGAGGTAGGTTTTTTGATTATTTTTTTTACATTTTTTTTCACAAGTGAACTTCAACTCTTTTGTTTTGTTTTTTAGTTATTGTTTTGTTTTACTTTTCATTCTTCTAAATGTCTATAACACATGTTCAATTTTTTCATTTTTTTGAAATTAATTAAGTCTTTTAGTTTCAAATTCAATGAATCAATACCAAAATTTCAATATGTTGTGCCTTAGGTATTCACTATTCCGTATTACAATGGCAACCGGTACCTCCTCAGGCTCAATCCAATCTTGTTTCAAAACAAACCCAGCCTCTCCCCTTTGGAAATATGTAGAAATGGTTCAACAACTTCCAGGTGGTGGAGGATATGTTTGGATTTGTAGTCATTGCCATGTTCAATATTTGAGCTCATACAGTGAGTAAAAGGGCACTTGTGTGGGATCCCTGAAACAGGCATCAAAAATTGTCCAGGTGAAAACAACGATGGCATTCCAAAAAATATAGTGTTGAAATATATTGCTGAGCAAGAAAAGGCAAACCAAAAAACAACCAGTGGTAAAACAAGCCATCCTTTGAAGAAAGGATCTCGATCCATGAAACCCCCTACACCACCTTCTTATTTTCCACCTACAGAAAGCCATCCATTTGTGGACATCCCTCAAGAGCAAACCATGCCCTCTTCAAATAAAAGATCTAAGGGACCGTTGGAAGCTTCATTTCAAAATGAGGCAAGAGAGATTGCTGATCAAGACATAGCAAGATGTGTATGCCAATGGATTGGCATTCAATGTTGTTCGTTCACCATATTGGCAAAAAATGGTGAAATCTATTAATGAGGCTCCAAAGGGGTATAAGGGCCTAGGTTTTGAGAAGGTGCGTTGCACCTTATTTGAGAAAGAGGTGAAACATGTAGTAGACTCTTTGAAGCCCATAAGGGATTTGTGGATCAAAACAGGGGTGACCATAGTTTCTAATGGATGGAAAGATGCAAGAAATTGCCCATTGATCAATGTTATTGCTGTGTCCCCTAAAGGGGCAATGTTTTTGAGAGTAGTGGATTGTGAAGGACAGGTGAAACAAGTGAAAGATGGTCCATTTATCACTGACATCCTTTGCCAAGCTATTGAAGAAGTGGGCCATCAAAATGTTGTGCAAGTTGTAACCGACAATGCCAAAAATTGTAGGGCTGCTGGGTTATTGGTTGAGGAGAAGTATCCACACATTTTTTGGACACCTTGTGCTATCCACTCTCTCAATCTAATGCTACAAAAAATTGGATCCAAAATTGAGTGCATCAAACAGGTGTATGCCGAGGGCGAAGACATCCAAATGTTTGTCACCAACCACCATATGACACAAGGAATATTTAGACAATTCTCAAAATTGGAGTTGTTGAAGGTAATTTAATTCTCAATATTTTTAAATTTTTGAATTTTCTTTTAATTTTAATTTTGTAAATTTAAATTATATTTTAATTTTAATTTTGATTTTCAAACAGGTTGCTGAGACCCGTTTTGCCTCCAACACAATTGTGTTGAGACGACTTATAAAGGTTCGTGAGGCACTATGTGCCATGGTAATCAGCCCTAATTGGGCTATATGGAGGCAATCTAGCAATGAAAGGGAAAATAGGATCAAGCAAAGGATCCTAGATGATGGTTGGTGGGATCATGTTGAGTATCTCGTTAGTTTCATTGAGCCCATACTGAGCATGATTCGTTACACTGACTTGGATAGACCTTGTTTGGGCGAAGTATATGATGGTATTGACTCAATGATTGAGAAGATGAGATCCATCATCAATGCAAAAGAGGAAGATCCTGAAGAAAAATTCTTCAAAGAGCTACAAGAAATCATGGTTGATAGATGGAACAAAATGACCACTCCCTTGCATCTTCTCGCTTTTGCATTGAGTCCCAAATATTATAGTTTTGAGATACTTTTTGCTTCATCAAGAGTTGCTCCATATAGGGATGGTGAAGTGGCTCAAGGGTACAAGGCAGCAATTCGTAGAATCTTCACTGATCGTGACCAACATGATCGAGTGAGAGGTTCATGGCTTTTGCATGCTCTAGTAGTGTTGATCAAAATATGGATGCTCTTCGAGACAAGTGCAGGGTGGATGCTCATAGTTGGTGGTACTTCCATGGGCAAGAATACATGCACTTCCAACCTATTGCAATAAATTTTTTATCCCAAGTAAGTTTTATATTTGTAATTTTAATTTTAATTAATAATTTTGTTTAGTTAAGTTTTGTAACTCTTAACTATTTATTAATTTAATTTGGTCTTAATAGGTTGCTAGTTCATCCTCTTCTGAGAGGAATTGGAGCACATACTCCTTCATCCACTCAATAAAACGCAATAGGCTACATTCAGAAAAGGTTGAGGACTTGGTGTATGTGCATTCAAACTTGCGCCTCCTTACACACAAACATAGTTCCTACAAAGAAGGAGACACAAGGAGGTGGGATATTGAGCTAGAGCAGCTTGACTTGGATGCTTCCACAAGTCACTTAGATGCACTTGATATTGATGATAACTATCAACCTGAAGTAGCTACTGAGCATGAGAGCGGTAGTGTTAGTGCTAGTGGCAGTGCTTGTGCGAGTGCCACTAATGCTATTTGTGGTTCTACACAAAATGTAGCATCTAATGATGCTGATGATGCTGCTTTTTTTTATGACCCATATGATTTAGATTGATCAATGATCAATAATTATTAATGGCTGATTGTAAACACTTGACATTTTTATGTTTGAAGTTTGAACTTTAATTTATAATTCTATATCATGACATTTGACTTTTGAGTATAAAGTGGTGGTGTATCTTTGCTATGTTATTTGACTATTAATATGGTGTATTCTGAACTTAATTACTGCTGCAAATATGTATATATTTCTGATTTTTATATGTTTTTGTATTACTGAACCCAAAATGAACCCAACCCCCCAAAAAAAATTTCCCGAACCGGCGAACCGGGTTCTCGAACCCAAACCTGAACCCAAAACCGAACCGGTAACTTAGAATGAAAGCATAGAGAGACCCAAAATGAGAGAAAAATTCAATTCTATCAAAAAATTCAAATATACAATATGATCGATTCATTACAGTGAGAAACCCTTGCATATATAGGCAAGGGTGAGGCATAGAACAACATAAGATTATGATATGTGTCTTAATTGTATGATTTGAGATACAAAAAGTAAATGTGCTAAGAATTCCTTAAGTAACAAGTGTGAAAAGAACCAAGAGGGAAACCGGTTAGTTAATATACCCTATTCACACCAACAATTCATGCTACCCTTGACCAAATGCCAAAATGCACATTTGCTGAAGTAAGCAAGTTGATCTAGTGTTGATTGAAAGACGGTATTGTCTATTGGATTTGGAGAAGCATTTATTCTTTTCAAATCATTTTGTAGCATAACACACCACAAAGTTGTAGGATGGTTGTAGTGGCATATCCTCTCACACAAGTGATACCTAGGAATAGCCTTGTCCTATGCCTCTGAAATTTTGGATGACAAAGTGCCACTCTAGACTCATAATTCATGTGCAAAATTGGAGTTTTTCAACTCCTAAAGTAGCTATGTGAATTTGGGTAAGGCTATCATTGATAGAAATCCTTCTCCTATCACTCATCTTCCCTAACTTACTCTTGGAAGAAGAGAATGCAGAAAATAGCATCTAGTGCTCTATATTTGCATGTTTGATCTGAATATTTTCCTCCTGTTTATGTGGCTTGAACTGTTTTGTTGGTATCTCCTACTACTGTTGCTCTACATCCACCAATACCTTCTTTGAGAAGAGCTTACCTCTAGTGCCTCCCTCAAGAGTGAGTTCACATCTGCTATTATGATATTCTTTAGAGTTTTACGAAAATATAATTTTTGTTTTCATATATCTACACTTGAATATTCCTAGTTCATCTTAATGCTACAAATTTGAGGCCTCGACAAATGCCTCTTACATTCATACAAGCTCCATTTTGTGTCTCATAATCCTTGTGGGGGGCTCTTAACTCATAGAACCCTCACCATGGATGGTAGGGCTCACGAATTTGAACATTACATTTGTAGAATGTAGTTCAATCTTCTTTGCTTCTGGTGGCTTTGTGGCAGCATTGACAACGACACCCTTTGAAGGTTTATCGTTACATCACAACAACCACCATTTCCAATACACAACTGAAACAAATTATCATCTCTTTCCAACTGAATATCAGATTGTTATTCATGTTGATAAGAATTTTTAAATAAAACTCAAAACTCAAACAACTAATGAATGTTCTGGAAATATTCAAATTCAAATTTTGAATCTTGGGGAGGAAGGGTTGTAATCTTTCAACTGCATTAAATGAAAGAAAACATGAAAACTGAGCTTCTTAATATTCCAAGCATTTTTTCGTGATAAGTGGTTTTCCAAGAACCTTGTACTTGCAGAACACATGGGTGATTCCGTTTTCTTTGCTTCCTATGGTCTTGTGGTAGCACTGCCAATGTCACCCTTCCAAGGTTTATTATCACACCACAACATCCGTTACTCAACCACAACCAAATCATTAACTCCTCAACCAAAGATTAGATTGCTACTGATGGTAGCAAAAAATAAAAATAAAAATTACACAGACAACTGGAATTCTCTAGGAATGTTTCAAATTCAATTTTTAAATTCTGGAGGGAAAGGCTATGATATTTCCATTGTAATAAATGGAGGGAATAATGGTAAATCCTGGAAAAATGAAAAATTGAGTCGCATCTTTTTTTCCCAAGAGTTTCCTGGTATATATGCAGTTCTTCAATATTCAGCATGTAGATTTTTTTCTTTTTTGTATAGTTATTTTTCTAGGGTTCATGTGTATGATATGCACCTCCAATTCATAAAACCTTGAGGGATGAGCACCTAGGCTCTGGTATCATATGATGGAATATAATAATATATTAGTATATAACAATTTATTGAGACAATCCACAACTAATCCATTTCATTAGCACATCACATTAATCTTCAATAAGCACCCATAGTAAAACATGATAAAACATAGAGAGAGAGAGAGAGGGGGGGGGGGGAATATGGATGCCATGGATTATCACTTTAGTAATATCATCTCACTTTAAATGTCAAGCCTTAGGTTAACTTTATCTTACATCAACCCTCTTATTTATAAAAGGTATACCAAGTTCTATATAAGCACCATAAGGTATAACCATAAATTAAGGAGAAACAGATACGTGAATTTTTACTTAAAGCAGGCCCAATAGTATAGTTTTTCATAAAGGAACCTGCAACTAGTGGTCTAGGGGCCCAACAGTGCAGGATAGCAATAGAGTACATTTTAAGCACAAATGTGTAGGAAAAAGACAATTCAAAGTTATTTTAAAATAAACATAGAGTTCTCAGAGATTTCAATCCAGAAGTCACATTTCTTTTGATTTCATCTCCCATCTCCTCAGATGCAAGTGAATCAAAATGATCAAACAGCTTTCCCCAATTGACAAAGAGCTAGAGGGAGAGGAAAAATTTCAAGAAGATAAATGAATTCCTCCTAGGATGGACATCTCACTTGCATGTAGCTAACGAGGCAATTTTGAAAGGATGGTTAGAATATTTCTCCTCAAATTTTGGCTCATTAGAGTTCGCAACTCATAACTAGGGAAAATTGCAAGATATTCACACTGGTGGATAGTCTTATTTGTCATCCTCAGTCCTTTCAATTGGAACAATGGCTCCTGGCTCAGTTGCTATGCATCCAGCACCTAATATTGCTGATGGAGTTCAATGTAATGTTTCTGTTTATCCTTCTGTTGAGGTTTGTGGTGACAATATGAATGGTTTTCTTTTCTTACGAGTTTCTGATCCTGACCCTGTTCCACCAGTGTTACCAACCGATCATGTTAGTGTACCTAATATGCACATTGCTGTTTCCATTACATATTCGGCTTATGTTTCCATGGCTATTCTTGATGTTGAACAAAATGAAGATAAACCATCTACAAATGCTGAAAATATTGATTGAGGACTGAGTTAAGGAATTCAAAATTGTGGCGAAAATTCCTCGTATACAACTGAGTGATTATTTCCCATTAGTTTTAGTTCCTTGGTGTTTGTATGGACATATATTTTGGCCATCAATTTGACGGTTCGAGTAAAACTGTGTGTTCTCTTTAAGGTGTATTATTTTTGAAATCTACTTCATAATATAAAAAATTGTTCCTTCCATTATAAAAAAACATTTGCTCAAAATTAGTTCAAAAATTGAAAAAACACATCTTCAGAAACTACATCTTCAGCTTATCTCGTAATAGTGTCACCTGACAAACATGTACCAGGACAATGGTATTGTATAAATCCTTTTAAGATGACCCTCAATAACATGCAATCAGTCATAATTTTCTGTAAATGTTAATGCATTCATACCTGCCCATTATATGAAGCAAGAACAGTTATTTCACCAGGGTTTTGTCCTTCAGCTATCATCCAATGCACAAGGGCTATCACCATTTTGGCTTCACCTTCATTTGCAACACTGCGTTGTTTAAACTCTACATATGAATGAGACCAAAAATACATTGGGTTTGACATACACATTGGTGCTTTATTTCTCTCTCCTGATACAAATTGAGTGTTTGTCTGTAAATTAGGATAGATGGGTAAGATCATGGGCACAAACTCTTCTCTCATCCGGCTCTGTGATGACAGTGCTTGAAAAGGCAATTTATTATGCTCCACAAGTCTTTCAAATAGTGAGATTGCAAAGCCATGCCTGAAACATTTTCAACTAATTTAGAAACGTTTAATACTGTGTTTCTTGAAAATTTGTTATGCTTTCTCATTTTCCCTGGGCAATTTAATGTGTAGCTATACCAGATGTTTTTCTAGCCACTGCAAACATCTTCAGTACTAATTTCCATCATCCTAAAACAACATCGAGAGTTAATTTTATAGGTGAAGAAAAACTTTCTAGCACACACAATCAGAAGGTATAATTTCTAAATACCAGTATACCTTCTTTCAAGTTCATAAACTTCAATACTTGGAGACAGTTGGTAGTGATCGCCAATTAGAATAAGATGCTGAACACTTGGACCAAGCACTGCTAACAACTGAGGTTCCAAGATCTCCGCTGCTTCTTCAACAAATACAATTGATGGTTTTAATGCTTTTAATATTTCCTGATTCAGTGCTGCGCCCTGTGAAATGCAAGAAAGATAGTAAATTAGCTAATCAAACAGAAAACCAGTCAGGTAATAAATTACATAATCAAACAGAAAATTTACCCCCACTTATGCATGGAAACGGTATAATGAAAATCATTTGAAGAAAAAAGTCATTATCTCCAGTTATTTTTTATTAAGTCCATAATCTAAGCACAACATGAGTTTCCATGATTAGATGGAAATCTGTTGGGATTACAATTGTTTTCCTTGATTATCAAGGAATGATCTTAGACATCATTATTCCTATTTCTGTTGCATTGTCGAATGGAGTGACTTTGGGAGGCCACATCCAATCTGGGAATCCTTCTGCTGTTAAATTCCATTCATCCAACAATAGCTCCTCATTCCTCATCTAGGAATGAATATTTTAATTTTTTTCCAAGTTCCCAGGATGGAGGAATGGGGGGACACAAGCGTGGTTTCAAAGATGGCAATTTTTTTGCTGAATTTTAGGCATGGCAGAGGGATGGCTATTTAAATAACTTTAACAAATTAAAAGCAGCTAAAACTTTTAGAAGTAAATATAAGCTGCTCACCATTGGGAAGATTAAATTGAATTTTGACGTGTCCTCAATAGGTAATCTTGGAGCTTCAGGTGCCGACTACATCATCAAAGATGAGGTGGGAGCTCTAGTATGGGCAGTTTTGAAGCATCTACCATACGAAACCAACAATGGAGCCGAGTTTGGAGCTCTGTTTGAAGGTCTAAGGCTCACTGACCAAAAGAACGTATAGAGTTTGAATATCAAGGGAGATTCAATGATTTGTATCAATACAATCAAGTCATGCAAAGCGCATTGCTTGAAGCTTTGGAAGTGGATTGATGTGATCAGCCCTTTGATGGAAAGGATGGATTTGTTGATCCAACATATTTTTCTTGAACTGAACATGGCAGCGGATTTCTTAGCCAATCATGCTATTGAGTAGGGGAAGGGAGAGTTGTGACCAATCAATGCAACAAGTAACCAAAATTTGAAAATATTCTTGATTTGGATCATTTTGTTGGTCCAAGTCTAGCAGTTTAATTTTGGAGGTTCCTATAATCATAGCTATCCCGAAGCGAGTCAATCTTATCTCTGGTAGTCTGAATAAGGTCACAAAATCTTCTTTGACAATGAGGCAATGTGTTTTAAACATGGTTGAATGCTCGCCCACCATAATTAGGCAATGGAGAAAAGGATTTTTATTGAAGGTCATCAGTGCAGTTGTCAAAAAGAAGAGTTGTTTGTGCAATTAGGAAGGCTTTTGAACATTACCATTCTAGCAACAGAAGAAGTAGTTTTAAAGCAACAATCAGAAGGATTCTATTGGAGGCTTGACACTCCCATAATACAGTTCTATTGGAAATGTTCGTAACGACTTGTATTGACATCCTAGGGAGGAATTGCATGACAAATAGGCTTTAAATAGGTATATTCAAAGCTCTTGACCCAAGGATATCCCTTTTGCCATCTCAAACTATGCGAGAAGAGTGGCTTTGCATGTCTTAGGAGGTGTTTTAGTAGGGAATTGTTAAGGGATAATGAAAATCATGATTCTTTTTGTTGAAGAGCTTTTGAAAGGAAATTGGGAAGAGTTTTGGTCATTGGAAAGTCATCCTGATGTTCTTTTAGAGTAGCGAAAGGAAAGACTACAAGAACTAAAGGAGGGTTTGTTGTTCCTCTTATTCAATGTAAACTATGAAATGTTTTGAATACATTTCCACTCCTCTGATCTGGTAGCATCTTGCTAAAAAATACAATATACTGAATTTGCAATGACAATCCTCACTCTTTCACCTTTTTTCAAGAGTTTTAGCATTTTTTTAAAGTTAACCCTTTTTTTCAAAGTTTTATACACCAAATGTAGCAGCCTGTCAAGTTTTGAGAAAGGAGGATGTCTCCAAGTCCACAAGTTCCTTGGACATCAAGGACATCACCTGGACTCTTGAGGATGCATGCCCTTGGAATGCTAGAATATTCAAAAGTTGCACCTTCTTATTTCAATTCATTTGATCCTTCTATTGAACCATCTTTGATTGCACAAAAAACTGAATTTAGTTTTGTTAATGTTCATGCAACGTCGGTCACTACTTCCAACCGATTTGATAAATTAAATAATAGCAAAAGCTATTTAATTTATAGAGCCATCGTTTTGATGAAGAGGCATGATTGATATTAATTATATTTAATTATGAAGAGACGATTTAATGAGGAGTTGTATTTTAATGAGGCTGACCTCATGCTTCTTTGGGACGCAATTTTCAAGACATTCTTTGGTGGCCGACTTGTTGTTTTTGAAAGGTCACGCCTTCCTCCATCACATTATATATATACTTGGTGATATCTCATTGTTTCATCATCGATTCATTCCATTCTCATTCATCTCAAGTGCGAGTTCATCCATAAGAGAAGATCAACATTGTTGAAGGCTGTAGTTCATTATCAACAAATTGCTTCATTGTATTTCTATGTTGCATCATATTTGGTGCTTATATTTTGGCTTTCATATCGGCCTCTTGTAAGGAGTCAATTATTGTTGTGATTCAATATATAAGTGATATATTGTTGCTGGGTTTTTCTACCTCAAGTGGAGGGTTTTCCCAAGGTATTTGTTGTGTTATTGTATTGATTTTTGAATTAATTTTCTGTGCTTTACATCTGATCATAAAACTAACATGGTATCAGAGTGGGTTTGAAGAAGATCTTGATCAAATTTTGTATTACAGCGATACTCTTTATTCTCTTTCTCATCGTTGATTACTTCTATCTCTTCGTCAAGATGGTGAATAGTCTTAAGATTGAGGATAGACTTGAGGGAGCATCAAATTTCACATCATGGAGATTTAGAATTATGCTCACCTTGGAGGAAAATGAATTGGCTGAGTTTGTGGAGAGCAAAGTCCCCGAGCCTATGGATGAGGAAGAGGAAGTTCAATGGAAGAAGACATATATCAAGGCGAAGAAGATGCTAGTTGATTTCGTGAAGGATCATATTGTTCCGATTGTCTCCAAGTTGAAAAGGACAAGATAGATGTTTAAAACTTTGGAGATGTACAAAATCAACAACACAAGTTAGGTACTTGCATTGAAGCAACAACTCCATCATGTTAAGATGGCGAAAGGAGAATCTGTTATTGCTTACTTCATGAAGATTTCGGAATTGAGAGATTAACTCTCTATAATTGGTCACGTGGTTGATGACAAGGACTTGACCATGCTTGCTCTTAATGGTCTTCCTTCATCTTGGGAGTCTTACATTCAAGGAATCAGTGCAAGATTGAAACTTCCCAAGTTTGATCGATTGAGGGTGGATTGCATTCAGGAGGAGTCTAGGTTGGCTGCAAGAGGAATTCGTCAAAGCTCCACTAACGAAGACATTCATGTTCTCGCCTCTCAATCCTCAAAGAAGAAAGGGAAAGATGGGAAGAAAGGCTATTTCAAGAGGAATAGAGATAAAAGGAGCTGATGGTGCTCCCGCATTCAAGAAGAAGAGGGACCTCTCCAAAGTCCAATGCTTTAGATGTGACAAGTATGGTCACTTTGCTAAGGATTGTCCAATCAGGCCTAAGCAGTAGGCCACCATTGCAAATGTTGATGAAGTCTCTCCGTAGAAGGATTCATGTGAATACTTGTTCTATTCGGCATTGTCAAGCAATGTACCTACTGACACCAACATTTGGTTGATTGATAGTGGTGCCTCTTGCCACATTACCAAATTTAGGGAGCATCTAACAAATTTGGAGTGAGATTCTAGTGAATAAGTCATTATTGGAGATGATGCTAGTTACTCGGTGAAAGGAATTGGGACCTCCACTCTCCACTTGGATTCTGACATCTCCTTGTAATTGAGTGATGTTCTATATGTTCCATGCATCAAGAAAAACCTTGTTTCCATTTCAGCCTTGGAAGACAAGGGGTACCAAGTAGCATTCTCTAAAGGAAAAGTTCTTGTGTGGACGAAGAACTCAAACTTCAAGACTGCTTGAGCAATTGGAGTCACACATGATAGCCTCTATAGGCTATGCACTCATCCACTCCAAGCTCTAGTGCACGATTCTTCAAGCTTGTGTGACCTTTGGCATCAATGATTGGCTCACCTTCACTTCCGAGCTCTACCTATCATGGAGAAGGTGGTCACGGGCCTTCTGAAGTTCAAACAGGAGCACGAAGGTACTTGCAGTGGCTGCATTTTGGGTAAGAATACAAAAGGTCCATTTCATAGTAGAGAAAGTAGATCCAAATGTATTCTAGATCTCATTCATTCTGATTTATGTGGTCCAATGTCTGTTGCTTCTTCAAGTGTTTTCTTGTATTACATTATTTTTATTGATGACTACTCTAGAAAGACTTGGATTTATTTCTTGAAATCTAAAGAATCTAAGGAGGTATTAGAAAGGTTCAAGGAATTCAAAACTCAGGTAGAGAACCTATCCGGGAAGAAAATCAAAGTCCTGAGATCTGACAATGGAGGAGAGTACACTTCCGTTAGCTTTCAAAAATTTTGCATTGAAGCTGGGATTAAGAGGGAGTTATGTGTCCCTTATAATCCTCAACATAATGGTGTTGCTGAGAGGAAGAATAGATCTATCGTGGAAGCAGCTAAAGCCATGATTCATGACCAAGATTTGCAAACCTTCCTTTGGGCTGAAGCATCGAGGACAACAGTCTATGTTCAAAATAGAAGTCCTCACCGAATCCTAGAGAACATGACTCTTGAAGAAGCTTTTACTCGGAAGAAGCCAAAAGTGAGTCATTTGAGGATCTTTGGATGTCCAATGTATGTTCATATACCGAAGGAAAAGAGAACAAAGTTGGAGCCTTCTAGAAAGAAGGGGATATTTGTAGGTTACAGTGAGACATCAAAAGCCTACATAATCTACAGTCCAAGTCAGAAGTTAATCGAGATTAGTAGAGATGTCACATTTGAGGAAGATGTTGCATTCAAAAGATCCAAGGGAAATCACATGGAGATTGATAATGAAGAGTCTCGTCAAGATATGGAAGTTGACCATGCTCTTGAAATTTAGAGGGAGGCTCTTGAACCAAAAGAAGATGATGATCTAGTTGAGCCCTTGGAACCTACTGATGGGCCTACCGATATTGTGATTGGGAGAAAAAGACCTCTTTGGGCTAGGCAAACAATGCAGGAGGCGAAAAGGTTTGCAACACCAAGAGGAACCTTTAGAGAAAGTAAGAGACCTCATAAGTTCTCTAGTTATGTTGCTTTGATGAGCCATATTATTAAGTCTAAGCTTTCCAGTTTTGAGGAAGCTTCTAGTCAACAGGTTTGGAGAGATGCTATGATAGAAGAGTATCAATCCATTCCCAAGAATGATGTTTGGGACATCGTTCCTAGACTCGAAGGGAAATCTATGGTATCTTCTAAATGGCTCTTCAAGATCAAGCATGCGGTTGATGGGAGCATTGAAAAATACAAGGCAAGATTCGTGGCTAGAGGGTTTTCACAAAAAGAGGGAGTTGACTGTGAAGAGACATTTGCTCCAGTTGCTTGTTATACTTCTGTCAGGACCATCATTGCCATTGCTGCATCTAGAGGATGGAAGATTCACCAAATGGATGTCAAGACAACTTTTCTAAATGGTGTAATTGAGGAAGAATTTTATATTGAGCAACCTGATGGATTCGAGGTACATAGGAAGGAGTCTCATGTTTGCAGGCTGAAGAAGGCCTTGTATGGTATTAAGTAGGCTCCTCGTGCTTGGTACAAAAGGATAGATCATTACCTGTTAAGCTTGGGCTTCTCCAAGAATGATGTTGATTCTAACCTATATTTCAAGGTAATTGATGGTGAAGCATTGATTTTGGTTTTGTATGTTGATGATCTGATTCTTACAAGAGAAGAACACCTCATTATCAAATGCAAGGAGTTAGCTTCTGAATTTGAAATGAAGAGTCTTGGTCTCATGCATTACTTCCTTGGCTTAGAAGTTTGGTAAAAGCCAGATGAGATGATTCTAAGTCAAGGAAAGTATACCATTGACATTTTGAAGAGGTTTGGTATGGTGGATTGCAAATCCATGTCTACGCCTATGGAGACCAACTTACATAAGTTGAAGGAGGCAACAACCAGTTCAGATCTGGTGGATCCCATGATGTACAAGCAGTTGATTGGATCATTGATGTATCTAGTCAACACTAGACCGAATATTTGCTATTCAGTGAGTGCACTCAGTTAGTTCATGTGTGAACCAAGGCAGATACATCTTGTTGCAACAAAACATATCCTGAGATACTTGCGTGGCACAGTTGGATATGAGCTAAGATATTCTTCAGGTGTGGATTTGAAGTTGCATGGTTATACTGATTGTGATTGGGCAGGGTGTGTCACTGATTGGAAAAACACCTTTGGATGTTGCTTCAGTTTGGGGTTTGCGATGATATCCTGGTGCAACAGGAAGCAATCATTTGTAGCATTGAGTACATCAGAGGCAGAATATATTGCAACTTGTGTGGCAGCTCGGGAAGCAGTGTGGCTTCGGAAGCTCCTTGTAGGTTTGTTTAGGAAATCAATGGAACCTACTATCATTCATTGTGATAACCAGAGTTTTGTGAAGCTTTCTTTCAATCCTGTGTTTCATGACAAAACCAAGCATGTGGAGATCAAATACCATTATATCAGAGATATGGTATTGAGGAAAGCAATACAGTTGAAGTATATCAGCACTGATGAGCAGATGACAAACATTCTCACCAAGCCTCTCTCCAGGATAAAGTTTGTGTACTTTTGAGACAAGCTTGGTATGGTGGAGAATCAAGCCCTAGCTAAGGAGTCTTAGTATCAGTGATCTTCATTAATGCATTTCTTTTTGAGAGAGATTTGAGGTGCAAGCCCTTGTTAATGCATTTCTCTTTTGAGATTTAAGGTGAAAGCCCTTGTTTCCACCCTCTGGGAGAGCCATGGTGGATGTCATGTGCGACTCCATGACAACATCACGTGAGAGTCCGTGATGATTTTCTTGTACTTGTGTTTTTCACCCTCTGGGAGAGCCATGGTGAAAGTCACGATGAGGTGACAACATCACGTTAAGTGATGAACACTTGTACATACCATACATGGGTGTAGCCATGTTGGTTGATATCACGATGAGGTGATATCTTTCTTTTCCACATATAGATGTGGCCATTGTGGTAGACATCACAATGAGGTGATATGTCTTGTGTAGCTGGAAGTATTCTCCCTAGCTGAGAGGGAGTGTTGATGTTCATGTAGTGTCGGTCACTACTTCTATCTGATTTGATAATTAAATAATAGCAAAAGCTATTTAATTTATAGAGCCATTGTTTTGATGAAGAGGCATGATTGATATTAATTATATTTAATTATGAAGAGGCACGATTTTATGAGGATTTGTATTTTAATGAGGCCGACCTCATGCTTCTTTGGGACGCAATTTTCAAGAGACATTCTTTGGTGGCCGACTTGTTGCTTTTGAAAGGTCACGTCTTCATCCATCACATTGTATATATACTTGGTGATATCTCATTGTTTCATCATCGATTCATTCCATTCTCATTCATCTCAAGTGTGAGTTCATCCATAAGAGCATATCGACATTGTTGAAGGCTATAGTTCATTATCAGCGAATTGCCTCATTGTATTTCTTTGTTGCATCATATTTGGTGCTTATATTTTGGCCTTCATATCTGCCTCTTGTAAGGAGTCAATTATTGTTGTGATTCAATATATAAGTGATATATTGTTGTTGGGTTTTTCTCCCTCAAGTGGAGGGTTTTCCCAGCGTATCTACTATGTTATTGTGTTGATTTTTGAATTAATTTTCTGTGCTTTACATCTGATCATAAAACTAACAAGTTCTTCATCCTTGAGCCTAGAGAACCATTTCTCCAAGGCCTAACTTCTCTAACTTTGTCTTTAAGGCTTAAAAAGAAAGGTCACAATGCATATTACACTTCATTTTCTGCAACACCTATGCATGAACCAGTGATCAATATTAAGGACTTGCAAATCTTACTCCAAATTAAGACAATAAATTGATATATCCATAATCCATGAAATTTTTTCATATATACTCTTTGTAGGAGCACAAAGTGCATGCAAAATAAAAAACAAAACAATAGCACTGGGCGACCGGGCCATGGAGTAGTACTGTTGTAGGGAAAGAATGGTTGAAATGTGTACTTTAAGTATTGAGGATAGGACTAGGTCCTCATTAGTTTTTGTTTTACAACCAAGTGGGGCACACCTTCAAGAAACACCTTAGAAACAAGTATTTTAATGGCACTCAAATGGAGACCCATAGTCTAAACTAGTGAAAAAAGATCTGGTACATAAATCAGCCTCCATAATTCCTCACAATGCAAGTCATATGCTCCCACTTAAGATGCTTAGATATTTCAAAGAAAACAATATGGATATTATAACTAAGAAAATTTAAGCCACACTATACATATTGCAAAATTATTTGTTGTATTAGACTAGACACTATATCTAAAACAATTTCTCAAATGGTATTCTATGTGAAAACTAGTCTTCAAACAATTACAACAAACATTTTCATTAGCTGCATGTTCTAAAAATGTTCTCTCATACCATCCAAATTTTTCTTACTTAATTGAAGCTCTAAATAGCATTCACAAATCATTTGAAGATATTCAACTAAGAACCACTAGCCTAGGTGAAATGTTTATCATGTTAACACAACAAAGCTTGTCAAACATTAAATAAAGATGAGTGATAATAAGAAGTTATACAGTACCTTGATATCTTGTTCATTAACTATTGGTTGGGTGTGTCACCTAGCACATAAAAAACATATATAGAAGCATGGTAGAATAATTAAAGAGGGGCTAACAAAAAGATCACATAGAAATAGGGAACAAGTAAATCTAAATATTTGAGAAAGAAAAAACACAAGTAGTGAAAGAAAGATCATATGCTATTAATCTAAGATATTGGTTCGTGTTCGAGGGTTCAGTTTGCAAGTTCAACTAAAAAAAAAAATTGGGGTTGGGTTCATCCATACAAAAAATATGAAAATCAGAAATATATACATATTTATAACAATTAATAAGTTCAAATTACTATACATAGCATCATATATTATACAATAAACAAAACCACCATAAAAGTAAAAAATATTAGAATGTTCATCAATCTAAATGACATGATGTATATTATATATTAAAAGTAACTACATTGTCACATTTCTTTTTGCAAGTAAGCATCAAGTAACTTTAGGGAAGATTGTCCAATTGGATGACATATTATAGATGAAGACTTGTAGGAAAACTTTGAAACTTGGACTTGGAGAGTACTTGGAAAATCAAATGAATTCATTGGGAGTTTAAGGGCAATGCCCCTAATGGGGTTGAGGGGTAGTGCCCCTCACGAGGGTCTAGGGGTAGCGCCCCTTGCATGGATCTAGGGGAAACACCCCTCGTGGGGGCTTGGGGGAAACCAAGCCCAAATTTAGACCTCCAAAACCACACTAACCTTCATGGTGTACATCATTTTGCATTCACAAGAAGACCCAAATTAAGACCTTCAAAGCCACAAAAACCTTCATGGCACATATCATTTTAGGGTTTGGGAGGCAAATGACACTTTTTAAAGTAAAAAAGAAAAGTAAAAACAATTTTTTTTAAAAGGCCAAATTTGTCTATTTTCCACAGAATCCACCCAAATTCCCCTCGAGTTTGTCCGGGTTCAACAAAGTTGGACCCATAGTCTATAGGCTAAACCTTGTCCAAACCCACAAGGGATCAGATTTGAACCCTGAACGTGGGTCAAATTGGACTAGACCAAGACCCGATTCCTTGAGACAATGAATCAATATGTAATGTCCCCTTATTAGTGACGTAAAATGCACAAGTTAAAATTTTGATTTTTAAAGATTGCTTGATAAAGAGCAATGAAAGATTGATGGAATAAGATAAATGAAATGCATTATTATCAACTAGTGCATAACTAACATAATTTGATATGACTTATTACTCTTGATTGGAATAGATCTTCACCTTGGCTCCTCTTTCCTAACCTCATTGGAGGAGGGACGCCTTACAATGCCAAGGGTGCATGACTAATCTCCAAGTAGACTCCCTCAGGATTTATTACCATCTTGGGACATCCAACATGGGATCGAACTTACTAACGTTTCCCACCCACAACCATCCTCTCCTCGGTGAGCGTCAGCGAAAGGAATTGTTGGCTCTAAATCTATCCTTGCAACAGACCGCAATAACTTACGAGGAATGTAATAATTGTTGCACGCAACATTATTACATAATCGGATATTCTTTTATGACTGCTGATCGTGAACTTATATATTTATATGTATAGGTGTAATCATACTTGCTCCCCTGCACTCACTATGAATGCTTTTTCTATAATATATTTCATGATTGCCTTAGATGATAAACATCTTTCGAGATCCCCTAGGTGGAATTCTATTATACCATTTGACATCATAGTGAATAATCGGAGTTATTATAGTTACAAATAATATATTATAAGTATATATAATTGTATATGTCCACCATCTATGATGTATCTACAAATCTTAATATATATGTATATATTAAATATATACTTATCAATTGTCAATATGCCTTTCCAACTTGTAATATACTTATCCATCCTAATATATTCAAATCATAATATACTTAAATATATTTATTTTTATTTGTATCTTAGTATAAATAGCATTCAATAATTTATTTACCAAATATACGAATTTTTATATATACAACAACCATACTTTATTTAGTATATATATATATATATATTCTTAATTGAATATTCATCAATCATAAATATATTTAAATATCCCACATAATATATTAAATATATTTATCAATGGCCACTGTTATTAAATTCCAATTTTAACTAACAACCCTTAACTACTAATTTCAGCATGTGTTTATCTATATTTATTATTAAGCATCCATTCATCCTTATTTTATTTCTGAATACTTACCTTTTTTTTTTTAACGAGGGGAATCGGGTGCAGCACGGCCCCCCATATAACCCCCCACCGCCGGTAAACTTTTTACCGTGACCGACAGTGCTGGCGGGACACACCAACCGGTACCAAGGGAGTGCCGGAGAGTCAAACCCATGGTGGGCGCCCTGCTACAGGGAATACCTTAACCAACTGAGCTAGGACCGGCGCCCCTGAATACTTACCATTTGACCAAGTTGCAAGAATAGTATTATTTTCCCTCTTTTCTTTTTAGCAGATCACAATTCTCAGCAACTGATTATTTGACCGTACGTAATGCAGCCACTACTTTATCCCTTGCATTTCTCATTTCTTTTCGATACCCATAAAGATTTCATTCTATTCTTTAAATACCCACGATTTGGGTGGAGGATCACACCCTTTCACCAATCGTGGCTTCCTTGAAGGTTTACATCTCTTTCTTTGGGTGCTGACTTTTCTTAAGTTAATGTCTTTATATATTTTTTAATTGTTCATGGGTTTATATCATATCATTTATTCATTTATTCTATTTCATATTTTTAGTTCCTGAAGGGAACTATAGCGGACCCTTCAAATGTTAAACAATGATTAATCTTTCTTTGTTCAGCCAATCAAATCTTTGGAATATCTTTGGATAAATTTATTTTGAACAAGGACTATGAACAAGTTGCAATTTTTTTTCGCTAAATACTAATGCCAGAATATTTTGGCCACCTCTGATTGGAATTGCAGATGGTTGGCAAGTACATTCATAGTTATCAACGCAAGAGACCGCACAAATTTCAGGGAGGCTCTATAGATTGTCAGACAGTTTGAACAGCTAGCAATTAGTGTAGGAGACATGGCTAGGGTTGTTGAATTGCACGACATTTGTTACCAGTGTGGTTGGGTGTTCTCCACCAAAATTGCAAGCGACATGCACCAGTATGGGAAAATTGCTAGATGCCAATGCAGTATGCTTTCTTTATTTTCTCCTTGCAAGGTTGTAGGTAAAAAAAAACATTATTCCAGGAATCAAAAAGAGCTTCAACAGTGCTTCATAGGGAGGAGTAGTAGCTATCTACCCCTTTTTTTGTTTTCCTTTATTTATCTATTACAGTATTGAATGTAGTTGTATGTATGCACTCCTTTATCTCTGGTTGCAAGGCATATTTTGTTTTTTTGGGTTGGATTTGCAGATTTTGGGTAGCACATTTTGAAGGCCTTGCAGCATGGTTTGGCTTTTAATTTTTTGTTCAATTTTAGTTTAAATTTTTTGTAATTTTCAGTTCAGAGCACCTGAAATCATGTTTTGCGGTTACAACAAGGGTTGATAGTTTTGTTTTGGGTAGCAGTTATAAAATTTTAGGTTTCTGTTGCTGCATTTTTGCAATTAAACTATGTTGAAATGGACGAGGTAGATACCTGGAGTCGAACCTGGGACATCGTCTTAAGCCATTTTGGCTATAGTATGGTTACTTACATTTTCTGTAGACACCCCATCAATTGTACACACCACAACCACGCTTAGCAGTATCATGCAAGGATCCTCTGTGTGCACCTGTGTAGGCAACGAGTCATGAAAAATATGACTGTAAGAGTTCTTCCCATCAGTGTGATTATGATAGTAGTTATGCTAATCATGGGCTGTTTTTGGGATTTCTCATTAGGGATAGTTTCACGGTAAAACTCACCAATGACACCATCGCCAGGCCTAATTCTATATTTGGGTAAGGCATTCTCCTTATTTTTTTCTCCCATTTACAAACAGTGCAACAACTTGAGACAAATCCTAAATTAGAGAAGCTGATAACCTCGCTTACTATGTTCTTAAGCATCCAAGGGACTAAGATACAATAAATGCATAAGATACCGGTAATTTACAACTTCATGTGAATCTTAGCATAAATGTTGCACATGGCTACAAATTCAACATACCTGTTATCATAAGACATAGCCCCTCAATATTGAAAAAGAAAACTGGTCTGTTGTCATAATTTGTGATGAACCTAAACAAAAAATGCAATTTGAGGTAATGTGACCTTTCTTCGCCTACTTAGCTATACGAAAATAAAAGTTATGGAAAATAATTTGAGGTTGTCAGTGACTTTATTTTTTCTTGTTAGAGGTGTGGATATGACCAAGCTGGGTCTTTGAAACAGGCACAAACTACAGATGGTGTTTTGGGTCTGAGTGGTGGTACAACAAGTCTCCCATCTCAATGGGAAAAGCAAGGCCTGATCAATAATTTCATAGGTATCTGCATTGTTGGAGGAGGCAAGAAAGGGGGATACATATTCTTTGCTGATGATCATGTGCCTACCTCGTCCATGACCTGGGTTCCTATGCTTAGGCCACCCATGTAAATTGGAACTAAAAACCTCTCTCTTTCTCATTTTTTTGAATTGAAAAGTCTATTGGATATTCTTTAGTTGATTCTTAAATATGAGTCGGAACGTACAAAAGCTTCATCAAATTATTGGCACTGAATTTTTGTATTTCTAAAGTTCATTAGATTTATTACAAGGAGTATTTTTAGCTCAATAAGCATTCATGTAAAATGATCTCTTTGCTAGTATTCTTTGACACTGTAGTTTATAAGATTTGTTTGCCTTTGAATCCTTTGGCTTCACATTTTGTGACATCTTAACTGTAAAAAACTAGGAATCGAATTACGCTATCCATATCTGGAATTGTGGGCAAAATTGAATTTTTCAACTAAGTATTGTTTAGACTTTGGAATGTTTACAGTATTTGGTTCCAATCTGACTAGTATTCAGAATGAGAGAAAACACTCCCACCATGAGAAGGTTATCTTCCTCTACACTTGCTATCCATTCATGAAATGTTAGTCTTAATATTTTAAAATTTTCCTTTGTTTCTACTTATCACTTATCCAAATCGAATTCGCTCATCTCCTAGTATCTGCCTACTCGATACATGAGCTACAAGAGAGATCCCTAATTCGTATCCTCATTTTTTGATACCCCTACAACATTTAACTTTCAGAAGTTTGAACTTTTACATATTCCCCAATTATAACTATAATAATTGGCATTCATTGAGGAATCTGGCTTTACACCTGCCAAATGCATTGGGTGGGGCATATATCAATGACCAATTGTCAAAATTGGGTCAACTCGCTTGATATGGCACATTCCAATGGCCAAGTGTGGAAATTCAGTAAACTATTGAGTTCAACTAATGGTACCTCATATCCCAACAGATGAGGCTGGATGCGATTCTGGGTTGCATTTCACCAAAGAGATACACCTTGGTTGTGACATCTAAGACAAAGCTCACTGGCAATGAGCATTTATCAATGAAAAAAATATGTTCACTAGTTGATTCTTTACTGCATAAGTATTTTCCTTGTATTGACTCTGTTTTAGACATGGATGGCCTTTTTGAGCTTGTCAAACTATTTTTTTCTGCATTTTAAAGGTCCAACACTACATTTCCACTTATGAACTTCTATCTAACTAAAAGATGACATAATTCTATATGTATGGTTTTCACATGACCTTCCTGGTTCGTTTCTGTTACTCTATTTTATATATCCTATATTTGCAAA
>VDFB02009377.1:0-10693 GCA_007258455.2 Sequoia sempervirens | reverse complement strand
GTCAACATCACCCTTCTTGTAGTGGCCTTATCCACAGCTCGAGATCCTTTCCCAATGGAATCTAAACCCTTTTTAACATTTTGAACAATATCCTTTTGTAATCCCATGTGTTTCTTCTTATTTGATGATGAATGGACACCCAACAATTGTAATGACTCTTTGAGCTCATCACGAAGAAGTAAACGTGATAACAATTGGGTTTTTTAAAGTGTATCAAGATGATTGAAATGATGATTGATCATTCCATTTACAGATTTAGTCATTAACCTCTTTCTCTTATTATAAGGTTGGTTGGCATAATATTTGAGTTTCTCCATATCCATTTCAAGTAAATGATCTAAATTTCTATGAGAAATTTGTTTACCCACCTTCTCAACTAGTTTTATATGCTCATCCATACCTCGGAGTAGGAGTAGTGATCCCACCGCTCCAAATACGCATTGTTTCAACTTGTGCCTCCTCCCTATCTTCAAGAACCATGCATTCTTGAGCGGATTCATTTGATCCAATGTCTAGATTTGGCTCAATTTGAGCATGAAAAATTCCTGCTTGTTGAGCCCTTCCCACATGTCACAAAATATTTTGCAAATGTTATACGATGTTAAATATATAAGTGAAGTTTATGTATGCAAGCAAAACAAATTGATAAAACATGATGAGCTATAAGTGAGAGAAGTTTGTGCTATTTTTATATGTCATCCATACCAAAAGAGAAGAAATGATCTTGACCTCTCCATCAAAGTATTGCTTGAACTTGTCTCTCCCTCAACTTCGTCCACACCAACTGGGATTCATTTAATCCAATATCTAGATTTGGCTTGACTCTTCATGAGGAATCCCTAGAGCATAAAACATAAAAATAATTTGAGAACATTGAAGTGATGAAAATAAAATATGAAAGACACAAAACACTGTAAATATTGAAACAAAAAGAATTGGCTTAAGGAATTAGAGTCAAGGATCATATAAACATTGCAACTTGAATGACCAAGATGACTTGAGGATATTTAAAAGTATTTATAGTCATTTAAGTGCAATGATGGTTAGAAAACTTCAAGGTAAAAGTACTAAACACACACTTGAGAGTGAGAGAGAGAAGAAACAAGCATGTACCTTGTTTCTTTCTATGATAATTTTCCAAGTTTTGATCACGCCTCTTTTGTTCTTCTTCTTTTGACAATTTTCGTTGAGATGCATTTTTTCTTTTTCTTTGTTGTCCCATTTTCTTCTTCAACTTAAAGATGACTCTAAACAAGTCCTCTAACAACTTAGTTAAATTATCCTCCAAATTTTTCCTTGATTGATAAAAATGAAAAGTTGTCGAGCTCCAATATTTGCCTCCTTGATAAATGTGCAAAAACTTCTCCAAAATCTGTGCTCCAAGTGAATCAAAATTATTCAAGTATACATGGAATAACTAGATCCTAGTTTAAATGAATCAAGTAGTAAACAAACAAGTTATTTCATTGTGGAGTTTGTTGTTATTTAATTCATAGGTATGCACAACATATCTAGTAATTTTAGAATTTTGTTAAAGTGTCAAAAAATGTATGAATATTAGAGGTATAATTTGAATTGAATTTTCTTAATTATATTTGAATTGAATTTCAAGTTAGTTTTCAAAAATGTATAATAGAGGTATAATTTGAATTAAATTTTCTTAATTATATTTGAATTGAATTTCAAGTTACTTGTAAAAAATGTATAATAGCTCGATATAATTTGAATTGAATTTCAAGTTACTTGTCAAAAAGATTATATCTTGTTCTCAACTCAATGGTTCATGTTGCTTAAGTCATTTTTAAAAAAATATTATTGTGATCAACATGAATGAACTTAATTATAAATGGCATTGATTTCCTAAAATTCTACTAGAGATCAAATGTATATTAGCCATTTAAAGCAATGCATACATATATTACATGTAAACATGTTTAAACCATAAGCAAACACATGTACATATATGTAAAGGGATTCAATATATATAAACATAACACATATTATAAGCAAAGAGGCAAATGTTTGTATATATCATATAAGAAAATATATGTACATATATCATAAAAGCAAAATGTAAATTAAAGATCATCTAATGTCGAATACTAAAGATCAAAAAATAAGCAAACATATGTATATCATATAAGAAGGTGTAAGTTAGAGATCATCAAATATCAAATACTATTTTAAAGATCATCATACAATCAAATACACATGTGATAAAGATCATAAATCTAGAATGCATCGCCTAATATGAATGTCTACTCCTAGACGAATGGCCATCTGAATGAGAACGGTCCTGCTCTGATGGATGTGTTGAGCCCTGCAAATAAAATTGTGTACAAGATGTGTTAATACATATAATTTATATTAAATAAATCTTATGAAAGTTATTTTTAAATGAACTTGTATTTTATCTATGCATACACAAATATATATTTATGAAAACTCGCCACATGTCCACGACAGCGCATTCATCCAGCATAGTCACACTTAATCATGCAATAATACCCGAATTCAGCGCTAGGAGTGATATGAGGTATGTCCACCTGTAACAATATATATACACATATATATCAACTTAAATGAATATCTAGTTAAAAAGAAATTTAAAAAATAATGAAAAAAGAATTGAAACATGCACATGCACACATGCATGCACATCATCTAATATCGGATGACCTAAGTCCTCTGAAACATTCGCCTCCACCATATGGACCAACCAATCAAGCGACAAATCAATATCTGCATCCATTTGATCTATCCCATGTCATGCCAGAAATGATGAATGTAGAGGACTATGAAGGTGAGATGGCACCGATGATGATGAACCAGAACCAATCAACATATTAGTAAAACCCATAGTCTGTGTAGCTACCGTATGAACTGTAGGTGGATTCTGATGTGCACTAGTGCTCAGCTGAGAGTGATGGGATCTTGGAATTGAATGACCTCTATGTCTCAAATGATCTCTAACATGCTCAATACTGATCCCATTGTCTGATGCAATGTGGGCATATGCCTCCAACAGGTCCTCAGCCAAACAATGTAGAGTCATGCATGACATATCTCCTATAAGTGCATCAAGCTGTGTAGGAGTAGGGATGCCGGTCAATGTAAAAGGATCCATGGTGGTCCACTATGCTGAAAATGGTGTGGATCGGGAAAGTCTAGATATCAAATACTAACCTACACGATCATCAGATATCCTAGTGGTGGCAGCCGCAATGTCACCTACAGTGTCAATTGCTTCCTTTTGGGAAGCAACCTCTATCCGCTATGGGGTTTAGCCGGGTGAGAGCAGAGACCCATCACCAACCAACAATTCTGCCCATTGAGGTGGTCTATCTCAAGCCGATGACAGGTGGGTCTTATCAGCAATCCTCTACCATGCCCCCTCAATCAACATATATGGTGGAATGTCCGGGTAGTTGACTTTGAGGCCCAAATGGACCTCAACATACAACTGCTGAACAAAATACAATGGAATTTGGTCATTGTTTAGGTATAGACCATGTGCTGCGAGAAATCATGGGTAGATTAATGAGGCCATAACATGATTGACACATCTAGTAATCATGCAGTATCCCTAACTCACGCACATTTTGATAAAATGTCAAGTGGCTTTTACCATTTCTTTGGTGACACTATCTGTATTTGTTTAAGGGAACATCACTGATGTAATTTCTTTCCTGCATGCAGGAAAGAATAGCAGTCACTCTGTCTGGGGAATATGCACTAGTCCTCTCAAGTTCATCTTTTAGTTTTTCTAGACTATGCAATATTAACATGCATGGTTCACTATATATCCTCAGGTTTGCACCCTGTGCTAATGAATCTCTTAATTTTTTTTATCTCATTACTAGTATTTTCAAACAAAGAATCTGGCACAGGTGGAACATGATCCACATTTTCCATGTTATATATATATATATATATATACAAAGATAATATAAAACAACAGACTTTGGTAAATAATATATCTAGATAAAAAAAATAATACAAATCTAAAATAGAACTTGTATTAATTCCTACTACCTAACACAATAATATTTTCATACTCATTAACTTGATTTAAAAACAATTGGAAGAAAACTATAATCTATAACATAGCATCCTTAAATGGTTCAAATTTTAAATGAAATGATGAAAAAAAGAATAAGAATACAAAGATTAATATAAAATTATTTGAAAATAATTGGGGATAAAAATATTTAATCTAATAGTTGCTAACATAAATGAACTTCAATTGTATAGCCTTGAGAACATCAAAAAATTATAGATTGGAAAGCAAAATAAATATGTCATATTACTTGAATCAAATCTAATAAAGTTTGACTTTATTGCATACTTGTTATAAATATCTCACATGAACCAATGAAACTCAATGTGTCTCCAAATTACATAAGAATAGAGGACCTAAATGTGAAAAAGAAAAAGAAATTCAAAATCCATCTTTTTGTAATGAGTTTGTTAAAATTTAAAAACATTTAAGAACCCCAAAATGGTTTTAAGTTGATGAGCATAATAGAAATTTTTGAAGGCAAGAGGTCATCACAAACCATTTGGTTGTGGGCTTCAAAAATTTTCAATGAATGGTTTTCCAATAAGATGTATTAACCAAAATATTCCAAATTTTTATACAATTACTAAAGATGTACAAAATGAGACCTTTACTAAATAAATTTCAAAATGCATAATTAAATGTATATTAACATCATCCACACTCTAATTAAAAACATTGAAAACAACACGGAACACAAAGAGATGAAATTAAAAAGTTCCAACTAATGATGTTATAATAATCCTCCCCAAGTTGATCCTCTCATCCCAATCATCATACTTAATGTTTTGGTACTTGAATGTGTTGGTACTTGAATCATGTTTTGGTACTTAATGTTATGTTTTTTAAGAGGAAGCATTTTCTCAGATTTCTATTACCATAATGATTATTCTTGTTTTTGTAACTTGGTATTTCTATTTGTAGATTTTCAACTTTTTATTATGTAAATCATTCTTGTTCTTTGAAATCCATTTAGTTTTTTAGATTTAAGTGCTTTCTCATTGCTCCACTTTCTTAATCAAATCTGGAAATATTGTTCGATCCTTATTTCTTCTAATACCAAAATCATCCTCTTTTCCCAACTGCGTCATGGTCCATCCCACCATGGCTGTGAACTGCCCAAAATGCGGCATGACATATCATGTACGATACTAAATTTATCATAATGGAAAAGAATCATTTGACCATGAAGCCCTTGTTGAGAAAATGGTAATCAAGATATAGCTTTTATGCACACAACCTTTCTTTGGATCTTGCAAATTTGGCTAGTAATATTAATCCTAGTATAATGATTGATCTCCTTCATATACTATGTTGATTAATAAGCCATGTGGAAAGAAAGTACTTAAAGTTAAATAGGTAAAAGGATAAGCTCAACAATCCCTTTGAGTGATGTGCCATTTTCCCTCCATCCCAAGCTTTTTCTTCATGTATTCCTCCTTATTGTTTTACTCCTATCTATCTTATGCAATTTATTTCTCCTTCCACCAAATCTCCCAAATTTATCCCTCTCCTTCTTTTTCCTGACTCATCTCATGCCATTGCATGCCATAGTTCTCTTGTCTCCACATTAGTTCTCATTAGTTTTGTTTACACTTCCCATGTTCCCCTCACTATGATATTCCTATGCAAGTCTTTGTCACTCCACACTCATTTATTATGTCACGACAAATTTATACACCACCTTCCATTTCTCATCTTGTCACTTTCATTCATGTCCTTAATCCTAGTGTGCCTCTATCTACCCTTGAAATTAATGTTTAAAGGCTTGTTGAGATGAAAAGTAATTTTGATTCCTTACCTAATGGAAACAAAAAAAGACATACATATAAAAATAAACACAATTCAATTTCTATTGAAAATTTTACATATCCATTTTTTGTTGGATTTTTGGATCCTAGATTTGAGATGCACAATGTTAAAGGAGATCTCATGACACATTCAAGGTTCTTTAGTGCTACATATTTGGATTTTGCGTATGATGATAAGTTATTGGCTAAGTTCTTCCAATGAAATTTAATAGTATTATCATCCATTTGGGTCTATATTTTAATATTGAAATTGGTCAATGCAAATATTGGGAATGTTGGATTGAAGTTTATTATTTTAGATTTTTTGACTATAAACAAGGATCTACAAAGTATATACATTCTTAACATTTGCATGTGCAAGTGAGATGAATGTTAAGAACTAAAGTTGTTAGAGGCTACCACACTTAATTATGGATCTTCTAATGTTTCATCTATATCATCCTACCCTTGTAAATTTGAAAAGAAAAATTATTTCCAAAAGGATAGTAAAAAATAATGGAAATGACCATTGTACAAACTATACATTATAAATGTTTCTAATATAATTATGACTTTAAAGCCTCCAACTTTTTCCTTTGTAAAATGTGCCTTACTTAGTGCTTGCATGATTACACTTCCTCCTATTGTATTACAGATAAATCTAAAGTTATTCCCAAAAGATATAAATGAAAGAATTTTGTTATTAAATTGTAGAGTTAATTGTAATTATACTCAACATTTTATGGGACAAGGAATAATTGATTAAGGATTTGATTGATGAAAAAAATTAGGTTGAGGGGGTCAATATTGGGGTCAATCCTTCAATTGTTCCTCCTAATGAAAATTTAAATATTTTACACTAAATAAATCTAATAAAATGGTTTTATATGAGGTTCATGAGATTGAGGTACATATACATGTTGACGAGCTTGAAATCATTGATTCACCTATGTATGTGAGGAATGATTTGTTGGTATTAATAAAAATTATAAGGGTACTTATTCTTCTTATGTACTAGTGATTGACTTTTATAGAAATTTCTATGGACTAACCAGTATTCAAACTTAGGACCTCCCATTTGGTGTTAGGATGCTCTACTATTGAGCTAATGGCTCACATTGTGATGAGTCTTTTTATGGCTTAGGTGTGTATCATTTCTCCAACACATTCCCTTGAGCCACAACATAGGTGTCATCAAATGCACCTAGCTTGGCCCTAATACCATGTTGAAATTTCCATGAACTAGTTAGGATGCAAATCTCCACCACTAAGCTACCCACCCACTTTATGACAAGTCAATTTATGATTTAGGTATGCTAATTTTTTTGACACCTTTTTCACATTGTGAGATATTACCAAATAATTATAATGGTCCTTTGGTTTTGTGTGGATCATGAACCATGTAAGGGTGTGTTTATTGATCTTACTCACCAATAAAATGTGTATGCATTGAATAATTTTTGTTTTATCATCATTTTATCAACAGCATATGCATATTTGAGGGTTTATTTAAAATTGACTAATGATATGTTGATTGAAACTATAGGATACATTATTTTACCTTAATTTTGGTCAAAAGATGAGGGAAGTTCTTGGCCCTCGTCATATTATTTCTTCTTTAGATGTATCTCTATATTTACTTGGGTATCCATGGATAAAGCAATACTGCCAAAAATCATCTATGTCATGCTATCAAGGTATCAAATATAATTGAACACTAGTAAAGAGCAATTGCACTGTGATATGCCTTTTATTTTTTGTATCAAGTCATTTAACCATAAATAATTTTAAGAACATACATATGATCCTCTATAAGTGCAAGATTCTTTTGCCTAATTTGTAAAAATTCCCAAAAGGAATAACAATGGTGGAAAATCAAGACAAGTGATGCAAATAATTTAGAATTCCTAAAGGGTTTACAATTATTGGCTTCTAAAGTAGGTTATAGTATGTAGGTTTTATATTATAAAATGATTCAAGAATCTATAAGTAAGGCCAAAAGAACCATAAGCATTGCAAACTTTAGTTTAGAAGCATATGTATTGATATTTTCATTCCTAAACATGGTTTTCTATAAAAAATTACCACGTAGCAAGCACATTCAGGATTTGACAAAGAGGGTTAGGGGTTTTAGCTTCATTTGTTATATGGAGATATTTTATTGTAATGTACATAATCAATGATATGATTCTTGATTTTTTATAAGATTTAATATTATGACACCTTAACAAACCAAGCTATGACTTTCATGGTTCACTCCTACATATATGAAATTTACTTTTTCATCTACAAGTTTGACCCTAAATTTGTAGTTTTAAAATTATTTTGTGACCTTGACCCCTACACTTCTAGTCTTTAGGAATTTATTTATCTCCATTTTTTAGACTATGTTGAGAGCCATTATAATTTTTTTTTGCACTAACTTTGGGAGGAAACTCATTTTTCCTTACTCAAACCCTTGGATTGATTTAAAAAAATTGAACAAGTTAAAATACATTCCAAATATAAATGCAAGTTCAATGGGTGTAGTTTTGAATTATAGACCTCTCATCCCCTAACAGATAGTTGATAGTTTTGATATTCATTTTTCTCTTGAAATGTGTTTAACAAGATGAAAATATATGCAAAACGGGGAAGCAAAATACTATATTGAAAATGCTTTAAAAAATTTCAAACAAGTGCAATTTGAATTCAACAAATTTTAAAAAATTTGCATTTAGGGTTTCGAAATTAAATAAATACATGCATTTTGAACTCTAAAAAAATTGAATTTTAAATACCTCATGCTCAATAGTGGTCGATATGCAAACTGGAATGATAAAATTTGAAGAGAGGAATAGAAATTTGCTTTCGCCGGTGAGAGAAACCTTGTTTGGTCACCGTCACGGACTCTGTTCACTACGCGCACCAGGGAGACAGTGACTGGTAAAAGAACACAGTAAAAGTGTGAAAATGAAACATTTTTTTTTTCTTTTTGTCATATTGAAGGGGTTTGGTTGAACCCAGGTTCGACCGAACCCACTTATATATTAATTTTTAATTTGGGCATTCATTGGTTCGGCTGAACCATGGGTTCAGCCAAACCCAATAGTTCGACCGAACCAATGAAATGGTTCGATCCAACCATTGGGTTCAGCTGAACCCATTTGATTTGAGGAATGGAAAAAATCCGAATTTTCCTTCCTCTTAGAAAGTGTAAACCACTATTGTAAGGTAACCCCTTTGCAAATTTACCTCTTGTATAAGAGTGTTTCTATTGTACCATCATTTTGATGTATTGAGATTTAGTGAAATCTCACTTATTGTAATCTTGACATGTAGATATTTGATTGTATTAAGTTTTGTAAACTGGAACATTCATGGCATTAAATTTGTACTTTGATTATGATAGTGTGTTGAGTTTATTTATTAGGATTAAGTAACATCGTCTTGGAAACCTTATGGAAGTTGTGTAATTAAATGTCTTTTAAAAAAAAATTTGTTTGGTTAATTTTTTTTCTTTACACTTTGTTTTAACGGTAACCAAGGCGGGGTGTTATAGGTGGTACCTCCTTTTTTCTTGATTTCAATGATATGAAATGGGCTTGCAAGATGGTCCTTTCCTTGTATGCTGTGAAATATGTAAACTTGAATTTGTATGTGAGTTGCGGTACACCCCTTGCTTGTATTTAGTTTTTTTTTGGTGTCATAGGGAGAGTGGCTCTTCATGGAGGCCGACACACAAAGGGGCTATAAGGGTAACCCATGGAAGAGTTGTTTAATAAGTGATAACCTAATAAAATTAATTAGTGGGTTTGGGTAGTTAAACACTAAACAAGATTACTTATGAGACTCACCCATATTGTTAGTGCTTTCACATGCTAAGGATGGGATGGGAAGACCTGGTTGGTAAGATCACTACCTTCTCCTCATGAAAGGTAAGTGGTCCCACATGAGTCACCCTATGGAGCAGTCACCTTGAGATAGGCAACCTGGATAACCATCGATGGAGGAGGTACCTTGTTATAGGTTTCCTAGAAAATCCATGTAATTCCATGTGATGACACTCTCCTATAGTACCCATTTATTCTCCCTTGTTTGTTTTCCTCTAGGAGTGTTAGTTGAATTGTTGATGTTGTGGAGGAAGATGGATTCTTGGTGTTTTTTGTTGAAGCCTCCAAGTTCTATCTTTTAGTGTTGTACACATGCCTCATGGCAAGTTGATCAATGATAATGAAAGGTGCCCTTGATATTTATTGTTGGTTGATATTGCTATATCATTTGAAGGCTTTGGATCCTATTATTGTTTGCACCTCTTATGATTACTTAGTGTTGATCTATAATATTGATATTTGGTTTTGTTGGAATTTTCATTATTTTGTTGTGGCTATGTGATGGAATTGATTATGGGTTGTTATCTTATGTCGTTGTTATCCTTGTTGTGGAGTTTGGCTTGCTTTTGGTTCGTTTGGCTGTTTTGATTGAGGAATGGGGACATTTCCTGTCAACTCCCAACACGGCGGGTGGACTTTCGGGTCCATGTGGTGGGGTGGAACGTGCTATGCACCCCATTGGGTCCCCAGCTGAGGTTCAAGATATGCTAATTTTTACACTTGCAGTGTCTCCAGGATTGTACCCAAGTTAGAGCCAGTCTTGTTACTTTGTATTCACCTTTCCAGTTGTATCATTCTATCTTATTGTATTGTTCCCATTCATGTTGGGGAACACTTCTGTATTACGTTCACTCTTGCACAATGTAACTTTTATTATTATCATTGTAACGAATGTAACCTTTGACCTTAATTTATGATCTGTGATGGATACTTGTTATGTTTGAAATGTATATTGATACTTGGTACTATTA
>VDFB02009375.1:0-19340 GCA_007258455.2 Sequoia sempervirens | reverse complement strand
ATAAATATTCTAATGCATTCCTTCAATGACCACAAGAAATAACTTTTTCATCTCCATGTAAAGTCTATCACTATTCTTCTTGTTTCCCACTGTCTTTTATAATGACTTATCAACATAAGATCGTTGCTCACCTATGTCAAAAACCGCATCCTCAAGCTATTGTAAAACCTTCTATTGCTTGTATCGGAAGATAACATTTATATGATGGTTTTATTGGATATGAACATCACTTAATGCATCATGCTCTGGAAAAAAAATCAATCCTTGAGTAATGGTTATTTCTCATACTTATAACTATCACCTTTTATTGTTTCATTGTGGTTCTATCGAGCAGTGGCTTATTACTTAGACCAATGAATTTATCAATTCACCGTTGTGACTAATAAACCCCTTTTTGATTGAACGACCATGAAATGAGAAAGATCTCAGTCTTTTTTTTTTGCAATACTACGAATCTTTACTCATGATCTGCACTGGCACTGTAGCTCCATTTGAATTTCAATATTCACCTTTTTTAATGAGCAAATATTGTTATTGTAATCTGCATTGAATGCATTGAAATATACTTAAAAGGTTGTGCATAAATAATGAGCTGGGCTCAACCCTCATGGGAGCCTCATTTCCACCACTCATTTGATCTAAAAATATGATTGCACCTCTAGCTGTACATGAAACAAACAAGTTAGAAAAAATATGAATACTTTGATATGTTGTTTCGATGGTTTCAATGTTTTCTTTGATATATTCAGTATATGGATGTTTGTTTGGTGTAGATTAAGGTTAATTTATACATGAATGGGTAAATGATCATGTATGGTGTGCAATATTTCATTGCTTAGAGTGTTGCTCTAATACATTGCTTTGATTAATGCAGGCAACAAGAGAATCAAGGAGCTAGGAAGACTAAGACGACTCAAGTAGCAGTTAGACAAGAAGACTCGATAGAACCAGTCATTCTCAGGAAATGACTGTTTACCCCCCTTACATGCATTTTTCTTCATTTTTTTATTCATGTATATGTTAACCTTGTTTTTTATTGAATAAGACAAGAGTTACACTCACGGCTTGTGTGAGTCAAATGAATATTTATGTATTCAATAAAGATTACTTTTTAGAAAAGATGTGTAAAATCTTTCTTATGTTATGTGCATCTATATGAATGCGATAATTTGTAGTTGTAATCTTTCAAATTATTTCATTTGTATACATGAATGTAATGTAGGGGAGATACAAAAAATGTACCATTTTCTTTTAGATATTAATAGGCTCTACCTGATTGAGCCATGGGTGAAAATATGGTAACATTAAGTAATTATTTTAATTATTTAAGTTAATTTAATTCCTCAACATTATCTTCTTCTAAAAATAAATAAAATAATTTATTTTATTTATTTATATAATTCAATCTTGCACATGTAAATAATAATTAAATTGATTTTAATTATTAAATACTCATGTAAGTTCTCACTTCCTGAATTAAACAATTGTTTTTAATTATTTAATTTATTTTTCAAATATTATCTTCTTCCAAAATAAATAAAATTATTTATTTTATTATATAAAAAAAATATTTATTTATTTTATTTAATAAATTTAATCTTGCACATTCCTCTAATAATTAATTCATTTAATTAATTATTAATCTCATGCATTTCCACCTCATTCTTAACAAACACTTTCTCTCAGTCAAGTGACTAATCAATTCCACTTCTCTCCTCAATCAAATCAGTTCACTCCTACTCAGTGAGAGTTAACGAAGCAATCAAATCTCTTAACTCTTCAATCAATTCTCCATGAAAACAATTAATTGAAATCCTATAGCCAATTGTAGTCAGTTAACTCGTTCATCAATTCCTCTCAAAGATTCTTGACCCTTGATCTTGATTATCCACCTCTTAATCTCGATCGTCCATTCAAATCAATCATTTCTATAAATGTAGCCCTCATATCTCTTTGGGGGCTAACCATGAATCTTTGATATTTTGTTGTCTTACATCTACATTGAGCTTTTTGCAAATTGTGCACACTTAATATTTGAGAGAAAATAAGCAAAATTGAGAAGAGCAATAGAGAGGAATCAAATTTGACATAAAACTTGAGGTATATCTGATTTATCATTTGATTTCTATTGCCATCTTGTACTTCATTGTTAGATTAGGGTCATTGTGGCTTGAATTAGATAGTTTTGTGGTTTCTATTGATGATTCATACCTTCCTCCTAATTTTCCCTATCGACAATCATAATGGAATATGTGGTGTGTACATATATCGATCATGGTTTGTGGTTTGGGTGAATCCATATTTATTGGCGTGGACATGATATTATACCTATAACTAATTTCCCTCTAGCTCTTACTTTTTGGAAATAAGCCACACTCAAACCAACAATGTGGTAGCCAAAGAGGAGCCAACAGCTCAGTTGGTAGATCACTCCAACAGTAAATGGAAGGTCCTAGGTTCAAGTCCTAGTTGGTCTATATGAGTTGTAGCTCAACAAGTGGTATTTGTAAAAAAATATATTTAAAAATAGAAAAATGGGTTTCAAGTGCTACAGTATAATGTATCCTATGCAAATTGCACTCCTAGGAATCTTGTAGGCTTCTATGTGTGGCACATGGTGGAGAAATTATTGTTGGATCTTCCATCATTGATGAGGCCTACTAAATATCTTAATAGTTTTTTTTAGCGAATCATTTTTTTTTATTTTTTGGGCATTAGTATCTCAACCACCAACAACCCCAATTTTTCAGTAGTGGCATCAACACCTTTCATTGACCATATTCCCTCCATTCATTGAAATTTACTAACAATCAACGTTCTCAAATTGACAACAAAGTACTCCAATATTTGAATAATTTGGTAGAAACCATATATTCTAGTGACTGATCCAAAATCGACAACCTTTTTTGCCCCCACAAGAATATTCCATTTGATCCCAAAATATATCAGTGGTTTCAAAATCTATAGGGAATATACTGACACAAAAGGAACATTTCGGGAAAATAACATATTTCAACCATTGTTTTATGCTAACATTAACATTTTGATTGTGATGTCACCATTGTACCCTGTTGGCCCCTTCAAGCCCTAATTTTCCCTAAAGGAGCTATATTTTTTCTTTTTGGCATAGCTTGGGCATATAGTGCCAGATTTTTGAAAATTATATATCATCAAAAAGTTGGTTCCATGTAATTTCTATTGGTGTAGGTCTCATCATCAGATTGTGTTGTTGGTATGTTTTTATCACTCATTAAAGTGAAATCATCAATTTTTGCTTCATGTTAAGCTACAAATCATATGGACCAGCTAGGACTCAAACCAGAGACCTTCCATTTACTACTAGAGTGATCTACACAAATTGAGCTCCTGGTCCCTCTTTGACCAGCCCATCATCACTCTAGGTGTGGCTTATTTCCAACACCCTCTTAAGCTACATTGCATATGCTTGGGGCTCCTTGCTTGGCTCTAATACCTTGTTGGAGTTGATAATGAACCCCATAGCTTCCAAAAATCATCTACAACAAAAACTCCTATCACATAGAGGTAAAAAGCAAGATTGATTTTCTATGGAACATTCAAAAGAGATTTGATCCAAATATTCATTAATCAATACACAAGTCATCATTTTTTGGATAAAATCTCTTTTCAAGGTTGCTAGCAAATCCATCTTGCTTATTCTCTCTATTTGATAGGATTTTTGGTTGCATGTGGTTTTTGGGAGCTATGGGGTTCATTATCAACTCCAACACTATTCTAACTTACATACCTAATCTAATATCATTTAGTTTTTGTGTCTCGTGTCATAGGACTAAAATACTTGTCATCATCTTAGTTTATCTTAGGGTTTCATCAAGTTGTATATATACTGCTAGGAATAGGACCACAAAACAATATACAATAAAATGAAAGTAATAATAAGATATAAGAGACCACAAAACATAGAGACAAAAATATATGTGGTTCACCCAATATGGTCTATGTCCGTGGAGAAACAACTCATTCCTTTATTTCATCCAACAATATGAAGTGATACAACCTACAACACATTCACTATAACTTCCTCTTCTTTCTATCATAATCTTATTGTAATGTAATATAATGCAATACTCAGCCATAATATAATACCCTCATAAAAGGGGGTTGCCTTCTAGGGAAAGAAAAACCAACATAATCTCCACCATCATATATATTACCTAATGATAAATGGTCCAAATTTACAATAAATAATTTTATATAAAATATGGCTTTCGTGGGTGCTGCCCCCGAACTCTCGTTAGGGCGCACAACCCCTAAGCCCTCTGTCGAGGGGATGGGCCCCTCAGACCTCGCAGGGGGGTACCCCCTTGTACCCCCATGCTATAAATATTAACCAATAAGATCAAGATCCATAACCAACATAGACAAAGATTATCTCATTATACATGAATAATAAATTGTACCATTATGTATGTATCTAATCTATTTTAAGGTTTCATAGCATTTCCATTGCTTCTCTCTTGTGTGGAAGGTTGTTTTGATTGTAAGCGATACTTGGCTCTTGCACGAGCTTTAGAACTCTTATATGACCTATCAAAGCTTTATATTTGCAATTCCCTTCCCTTGTTTGAATATTTTTTACTAAGAACTTTCACATGGTACTTACTAGTGAAAAATAAACCTCACCATTGAGTCCAAAAGGCTCAAAAACCTATAAATTGATATAAAAATCAACAAGGTTTGGAGAAAAAAAAATTGGCCATTTTTTGTAGGGTTTACAATGTTTGATAAAAAATTATGTACAAGTTGTATAATCATCGTATGATATGTAGTAATAGGTTGTAAATTCATACCATCAGCAGAGATTTTTAGTATATCTATCAAAATATTCAACCTACATTATCCCTACACTAGAGTTTACAATCAATAGAAAATCATGTAGTCTAATTCATCACTAGTGTATAGGTCTAACATCATCGTTAGTGTTAGTTAGTCAATGAGCATAATTTTTAAAAAGGGGTTAAAAACCATTGATCATGACAACAATCAGGTGTTAAGGTTTAAAGAATTGCATAGGGGACCAAGCCCCTCGTCTCGAGAGCTTGGAATGGTTGGAAATATTATCATTGATGTCAAAGGTGTATGGTAACAAGATTGTTGTCATTAATGTCAAAGACATATGATGAGATTGTTATATGTTCTCATTGATGCCAAAGAATGTAAGGTGTGAATCACTTAAATAAAGAATTGGAAATGTTTGTCATTGATGTCAAATAAAGTATCAAAGGAAGGTTTAATAAGGAAAATCTAAGACAAATTGATAAGATCAATTATTCCTTATAGTGACATCTTCTTTGAAGAAATTTGGCGAAGGATAAATGAAGGATAAAAACAATGAAATGATATCTCCGGAAAGGTCGACCATAGATAAGAGTGATTGTTTAAGTTTAAATTAAAGATTTAAACTTAGTTATTTAAATGTTGGCCAACTTGGAAGTTTTTAATGATTGCATTTACATGCCAAATGTTGGTCAACCTCCTTGAGATTAGTGCCACTTTGTGAAAAACAAAATAAAATAAAGTGAATATGGGCCGACCCATATTAGTATGTTTGGCACCCATGTTTGGTGTTTAAAATTCAAATAAATAAAGTACTTAAGGGGCCAACCTCCTTAGATGAAGCGCTTCACACAAGAAGACAAAAATATTATGAAAAGGTGTGTATATAGTTAGAGTTTCCTCCCTTTTTAAAAGACATATCTCTACATGTAATCACCTCCCTCGTGAAGAGGCATATTGGATAATATTTAAAGGAGATGAGATGAGTGTTTTGAAGAGAAGCAAGAAATGATAAATAAGTGAACAAGAGTAGACTTGCAACAATCCTAATAGAAGATAATATGAAGTGTAATTCATATTTATATCAAAATATACAAAGAGAGTAATAATGTTATGAATAGAAGAACATATGATGGATAATTTGAGAGCTGATTTGTAAGGGAAATTAGAGAAAACCTTAAGGAAAAAATACTTATGGAAGCAGTGCATTATTGTGATCAAATTTGTTGAGTGAATACATTGCAATATTTAAATCAGATTTGTGAAAGAAAGGTACACATCACTCGAATAAGATTTGTGAAAGAAGAACTCAAATTTATGAAGGAACAACATTATATGATTTGTGATCAAACTTGTGAAGGAAATATTTACATGATTCAAAGTCAAATTTGTAATTAGATTTGTGAGGGAAAGTATATCTACATTCAGATCTTGTGAAGACAATATCATCTATTGAAGAAATTGAAGGTTGATGTTTGTCAAAGAAGAGATTTATGTCGCTTGCTGAGTTGGTGCTTAGTTTTGGGGATTGGTGTCTCCAGTGGTTTGGTGCCTACAAAAGAAGTTTGTAAAAGTAGGTTGGTGCCTATGAAGAAGATCTATATATAAGCAATATTTGGTCATGGTTTTCTCCCGCAAGGGTTTCCATGTAAATCATGTGTTCATCCTATGTTCCTAATTCTAGATTTTGTATGTGTGTTATTGCTATGAATGACTAAGTTTTGAAGTATTATTGTTGTTGTTGATTAAGTTGTGAAAAGTAAAATATTTTTGTTATATTGATTCACCCCCCTCTTAGTACAAGTGTGTGCTCACCAAGAACCCTTAATTCTTCCTAGGCTAGGGGTTACACCATATAGGCTATTCATCCACCACTACTTCCCAAAGCACCACTTCTATTAGTTTAACATGCCCACCCTTTGTTATATTGAGCATTGCTACTTCAATTCTCCACTCCCTTTGCTCAACCTAACCTCTACCCTCCAACCACCATTGCTTAGCCCAAGTTGTCGGTGCAACCCTTTGGCTACCCAAATAGTGTTGACAACCCTTTTTTATTGCATAAGAGGAGATTTTTTTTGGGAGGCATAACTTGGACATAAATAATTTTCACAAACAAATAGGTGTTGGAAGGTTAGTTCCACATACTTTGTGTGAATGCTCGATCTAGACTTGTTCAAACATGGACAACCAACACAATATTAGTCCAATATGCAAATCTAAATCAACATTCCCCATGTAATTCATTTGAAATGAAATGAACAAGAAAACAAGAGATAAACCAAATGAAAACTATGTAATCTTGCTCAAAACAAACAAACTCTCAATCCCATGGGGGAATTGGTGCTATTTTGATGTGGAAAATAGCCCTTTCGCAATTCCTTGCAAGCTTGAATGATCAAATACTATGAAAACCTTGATGAAAATCTACAATAACCTAGCTATGGTGATGAAATGCTATGAAAACCTTGATGAAATATGGATCCAAATGAGCATGGTGATCTTACATGGATTGTGGATGATTAAATGCAATAGAGGAGGCCTCTATTTATAACAAAGAAGGATGGAGGATTGAAGAATAGGATGAATGTGGGATTAAGCATGAGCCAATGGCATTGTGTCATTTGTCAACATGCTAATGGAAGGAGGTTGAACACATTTTGATTAATGTGAAAATTTGAATTTTGAATTTGAAGAAGTGACATATTTAGGGGGGGTCTAAGAAGAGTTAAATGCCACTTGGTTCAAGGCAAGGACATGTAAGAGGCTTTTAATGCCTTGTTGGAGAGGACAAGTCCTTTTGGAGGGACTTTTTGAATTTGAAGAATATTCCAATGAGATGCCATTTTTGAATGGAAATAGATGAAATAATAAATCAAATAAATTGATTTATTGTGCAAGTTGCAAAAGCTAGAGGATTTGAGGATTTGAGTTAGAGTTAATTAGGATTTAATTAACTTAGATGGGGATTTAGCTGATTTGACATTTGACTTAGATTTTGGATTTATTTAAATCAAATGGGAGGAAATTGATGCATATTAGATTTAATTAAATAAAGTTTGATTTATTTAATTAAAAGGGATGGTGTTAGATTAAAATCAAATAAGGGTTAATTTATTCAATTTAAAGGAGACAATTTTAGGATTAAATAGAATGATTTGTTTAATCAAAAGAGGAACATTATGATTAATTAAATAAAATGATTTATTTAATTAAAAAAAGATGATGACTTAATCAAATAAAGTTGATTTATTTAACTAACAAAGGAAATATGATGAATTTTAATTAGATAAAGTTTATTCGATTAAAATGGTTAGTAGAGGGATGATTAAGGACGAATTGAAGTTAGTGAACCAAAATCAGGTATGTGATATCATTCAGGATAATTTTCGTGTCTACACTTTGCAACCATCTATTTAATTATTCTTGATTTTTCTCCAAGTACTTATTAGTTTAGTTTGAAGTCACTTTTTTTGTTGTGACTTGTACTTTGGATACTTTGCAAAATATGTGGTCATTTTTATGTTGTGAGAATTCTAATTTCACATTTTTTGACCTCTACTATGTATATGAGGATTCTATCATTGTATAATCATGAATTTTTCAATTTATCCTTTCATAATTTCACTCTAAACAAAGTGAACTATGAGTCTTGGAAAGATGAAATCCTAAAACATCTTAGGTGGTTTCATCTCTTACCATATCACTATAGACTTATCAATCCATATCGAGTAAGATAAAATCAATCAAAGATCTATGATTTTACAGGGTTATAAGGTAGCACTAAAACATTGTTGGGAATAGGATGCCATTTAATTGCAATCCTAAACATATTTCATGTATCTCCTAAGTCCTTGGAAAGTGTTCCCCAACACTAGGATTAGAAAGATATTAAATTCGAATGAAATGAACATGTAAATTGACATTTGTAATTAATTCTAAATGATAGGAACATGTGGGGATGCCTAAGAAGAGATCCTACAAAATAGGAGCACATGGGGCACCCACCTTGAGTTAAGTTAACTATTTGGAGAAAGATAACACTTCAGTAATGCATGTAAAGATCCTAGAAGTTAGGAATTGATATTTAGATGCATGAAGTTCAGTTTAGTTCAGTTCAATTCAGTTCAGTTATGGTTCAATTATCTTCAGTTGCATGTAGTTAGTTTCAGTTGAATGCTAGTTGACTTCAGTTGACTTAGAATGCATGACTAATGACTTGAGTTGCATGACAGATAACATGTGATACATTCATTTAAGTGGGGATGATCAATTATGCATGATATTTGGATAAATGGTGGAGAGATATGTTTTAGTTAACAAAGATTGACTTGGACCCACCTTGGGCATCCAAGTTGGAATCTTGGAGTTAACACTTTTGCATGATAAGATATTTTATAAGGCTGAGTTAAGTGGGCCCATTCTTGGGCGCCAACTTTGAGGAGAAGCTTACAAGATATCTTCAGAATCAACGTTGAGTTATGACTTCAGTTTGGGATGCCCAAATTGATGAAGGACTTGGTTTGACATTGTTTTTCATGGAAGAACTCGACTTGCAAAGAATAGGCGTAGGTTTCGTGAAATAAGCTTTGTGCTTTGTAATCGTAAACTCTTTGGAGTTTACAAGGCTCATTATTGTCTATTTATTGTGGCAAGTTGAAGAGAGTTTTATCATATTTTATTGTAGGTTGTGAAGAAGAATTGTTGAAGGCAAAAGAAGCATCTCAAGCAAGGATTGATAAAGAATTATTGTAATCTTGTTCTAAGGTTAAATAATACAAGCACTATTGATTCTGGTGGTGGAGTTTTTTCCTGAAAGGGTTTCTCCATGGTATATGCTATGTCTCTTCTATCTTATGGTCTTATTCTTCTACAATCTTATGTCTATTTCTACAAATGGTAAAATGAATCTAAACAGATAATCATCCACAAAGAAATTGTAACAAAGAACACTTAATTAGATCTACTATATAATAGTTGTACAAGTTTTAAGGCTACATAATTACCTCCATTTTCAACATTTGGTATCAGAGCTAATAGTTGGGGTAGAGTTTGGGACGCCTTTCTCTTAAAATTTTGAACATTTTTTTGCTGTAGTGGGAGCTTTTACTATTGTGTTATTGCTGATTTTGGAAAATAAGTTTGTTACAATGAGTTTTAATTCTCCTTTAGATATTGAAAGATTCAATGGATCTAATTATAGATGTCGAAACTAAAAATGAAGGATATCCTTGAAGAGAGAGATCAACAGTTAGTTGTTGGTAATGAGACAAAGTCACCTACAACGATGTTAGGCGAGGATTGGGATAAGATTGATAAGAAGGCAAGAGGGACCATAATATTATGTCTTGCTGATGTTGTTCTCTTGAATGTTTCTAAAGAAACTACTGCATATAAATGGTGGAAGAGAATAGGTGATATTTATCAAACTAAAAGTCTTATTAATAAGTTGTATTTGAAAAGACAGTTGTATTCTTTAAAAATGAAAGATGGTGATTATGTTGCAAATCATTTGAATGTTTTTAATTTGATTCTAAGTCAGTTAGCCTCTATAGATGTAAAGCTTGAAGATGAAGATAAATGCATTTTGTTACTTTGTTCTTTACCAGAATCTTGGGAAAATCTAATTGTTGCTATCAGTGGTAGTGGTGCAGATCTGAAGATGGACAATATAATTCCCACTCTCCTATCAGAGGAGATGAGGAATTCTGATAGGGAGGTTGGATGAATCAATCACTGATTCATGCTCTGGGTCTTGCTTGGAAGACCTCTAGGGTGGCTCACTCCACCACTTGAAATCTCTAGGACCTATTCCTTCTTAGGGTCCCCTAATTTCTTCTTTCCAACCCAACTATCATCATAGATCCTCCTACCAAGTCAAGACTTGGTGCAATCTTGAAACAATTGCCTTAGCCCTTAATCCACCCTAAAGGCTACTAATCCTCCAAATTCTTGAATTTAGTTTTACAGGGGTGTGGAGGTGCTCCTAAGTCATCAATTCATCCCACTAAGTGTATTAGGGGTCCAACTAACTCCATCTACTGGTCACTTTTACCAAACCCTTCTATTAGGCCTAGAAGCCTACTAGCCCTATTAGGTCTCCTTCTCTAAGAAATCAGGGTTTTACCCAAGTCTTTCCAAAGGACAACCCAAACTTTTCCTGGGATTCCTGGTACATATGCCCACCTCTCAAGGATTTTTGGGGTCTTGGGTCACAACTGGCCATACAAAGCCCTAACCTGAAAATGAGCAATACTAGGGTTTTTAAGCCCTTTCCTGGCTTACTGCAAACTGTCAAGTCCTTTCCTCACCAGATGGATTGATGGAGTTTCTTCCTACTTACCATGTCTTGGAAAGACTCATACCTACCTTCTCCAAAAGATAATTTGTCAAGAATTTGACACCCCTGCAAATTAAGTGCTCTGCACTAAGGTCTTCCTTAGCTGGACACTCCCTGGCTCGCCTAGGGTAAGACTTCCACAACAACTCCTGTGATTTCAAAAGCCCTAAACCCTACTATATGTACATCCATGGAGTATAGTCACTATTCCCAAAGGGGCGTACAATTTGTACGGTGGGAAAGTGAACTAATACCCCATACTTACAAACTACCTGGTTCAGACCAGCAGCAGTATGAAATCAAAACTATTTACAAACAATGCTTGAAATTGAATAAAGAAACTAACTAATGCCACAAAATGCTTGAAGAACAACTACACTACATCCTGCACAAGTTACAGTGTCATGATCAATCCATTAAAACAACACTTCAATGCAAAAACCATAAAATTAGCACACAATCACAATTGCTTTTCTTGAATTCAAAAACTTCAAACAAATTCAAAATGCTTCCAACCTCACTCCAATGCTGAGGCATCCCATAAATAGGTCACCAATATAGTTATCCTCTCCCTTGGGCTCTTCTTGGCTGCTTGTAGCTCCAATTGAGCAACATTTTCAAATATTTTGCAAGAATTCCTAAAAATCCTAAACCTCATTTTGAGCTAGAACATTATGACACCTATTCTATGGTCAACATGACCTTCATCTAATCAAAACCCAACCAAAAATTCCATTAAGGCTCACATTCAAATGAACTAAATTTGATTCCTTAGTTGTCCTAGACAAGGCTGTCCTAGACAGACCTTCTAAACAACCTATGGTAACCTATGGGTGCTCCTACACCATTCGCCCCCTCAGCCCAAACACTAAGGAATGTGGGGAGAGATTAGAGACGGATCAATGCCACACTTCTTAAAATGAGCTTCTTCCACCCATGTAGACTCAGACTCTAGTTTGTCTTTCCACTATATGAGATGTTCTATGTACACCTTGTGCCAAGTAGACTTCTTCACTCTAGATTCCAAGATCCTTTCTGCTTGCATCTTGTCTTTACATGGTAAGACTACAGTACTCACATCCTCCAAGACATATGTACTGGCCAGAGTCATATCAGTTACTGATCCTTTATACTTGATCAAGTCAGCCACATTAAACACTGGTGAAATATTTAAGTCTGCAAGAAGGTCCACCTTGTAAGCATTATTTCCATACTTGGCTAACACCTTACATGGTCCCACTCTCTTCATCTACAACTTAGTTGGTACTCCTTTATCCAATCTATATTTGTTGAGATGGGCCATGACATAGTCACCTACTGCAAATTGGAGATCTTTTCTAGACATATCCACCTTAGTTTTCAACTTGTGAGTAGCCTCTGTGATTGTCTTTTTCACTTGCTCCTGAATCTCCTTCATGGTCTGAGTGAAATCCTCTGCATGGCCACTCCTATGCTCCATAGCTCCTAGATCTCTAAGCTCACACACACCTCTTGGGTGCATACCATATACTATCTCAAAAGGACTCCTACCTGTGGTCCTATTCACACTGTCATTGTAGGCATACTCAGCTTGTGATATGACCAAGTCCCATGTCTGTCTGTATTCCTTGGTGAGGCATCTTAGAAGGTTACCTAACACTCTATTTATCACCTCAGTTTTTCCATCTGTCTAAGGATGGTAAGCTGATCCAAAAGACAAGTTAGTACCCAATCTACCCCATAGAGTTTTCCAAAAATGACTCATAAACTTCACATCTTAGTATGATACAATGCTCAAAGGAAATCCATGGATCCTCACAATCTCTTTGAAGAAGAGATGAGTGATATAGCTAACATCATGGGTGGTCTTGTAGGGAACAAAGTGACTCATTTTACTGAACCTATCTACCACCACATAGACACTATCGAACCTTGTCTTAGTTTTAGGGAGTCCTACCACAAATTCCATGCTAATGCATTCCCATGGTTTGTTGGGAATAGGTAGGGGTTGATACAAACCTGTATTACTAGCTCCCCCCTTGGCTTTCATACAAACTACACACTGCTCCACATACCTTCTGACATCCCTTGGCAACTTGGGCCAATAATAGAACCTCTGCACTAATTCCAGTGTCTTGTTGATACCAAAATGACCACTGAGACTACCATTGTGCTTCTCTTGGATGAGATTATCTCTCATTGAACCTTTGGGAACACACAACTGATTTCCCTTGAACAAAAGTCCACTCTGCAATGTATACTCTGAGAATTGACCGTGAAATTGATTCTCAAAATTAGAACATACCTTATATGCTTCAGAGAAGTCTTCATCTTCTCCATAGAGATCCTTGAAACTCTCTATCCCAATGCTTTTGAATTGAATCTCTTGCACTGTCAGCAACCTCCTACTTAGTGCATCTGCCACCTTGTTCAACTATCCCTTCTTGTGTTTGATAGTAAAAGTGAAGGCTTGGAGGTACTCCATCCATTTCAAGTGTCTATTACTCAACTTTTCTTGTGTGTTGATGTAGCTAAGTTCCTGGTTATCAGTAAACACTAAGAATTCCTTAGGCAGGAGATAATGTCTCCACTTTCTAAGAGACTGCACTAGAGCATATAGTTCTAAGTCATAATTTTAGCTTCATTGAGCTTTTCACTAAAGAAAGCTATAGGTCTTCCTTCTTGGCTTAGTACTCCTCCTACTACAATTCCACTGGCATCACATTCCACTGTGAATAGCTTATCAAAACTAGGTAATAAAAGTATGGGTTGAGTTGCCACTTCTTGTTTCAACTTCTCAAAACCCTTCTCTGCTTCAAGAGTCCGTTTAAACTTAGTCTTTAGGCTACCCTTGATAGTATCAAGCACTGGTGCACAAATGCCACTAAAGTTCCTTATAAACTTCCTATAAAATTGAGCTAACCCATGAAAACTCCTTACCTCTGTCCCGGTGGTTGGTGTAGGCCAATTTAGGATAGCTTCCACCTTGCTTGGGTCCATCTTCAATGATCCTTGGGATACTACAAACCTCAAATACACAAGCTCTTATTTGAAGAACTCACACTTTTCTAGGTTGATGGCTAACCTTTCCTCCTGCAACTGTTTAAGAACCATCTCCACATGCTTCAAATGTTCCTCTGTTGTCTTACTAAAAATGAGTATATCATCTAGATACACCACCACAAAGATACCTGTGAAATCCTTAGGCACTTCATTCATAAGCCTCATGAATGTGCTAGGGGCATTTGAGAGGCCAAATGGCATCACTCTCCACTCATACAACCCATCAGTTGTCTTAAAAGTTGTCTTCCATTCATCCCCATCTTTGATTCTAATCTGGTGGTATCCACTCTTGAGATCCAACTTAGTGAAGTATCGTGCCCCTCCAAGACAGTCCATCAAATCCTCTATCCTAGGAATAGGAAACCTATATCTGATTGTAATCCTATTGGTAGCCCTAGAGTTAGTGCAAAGTCTCCACTTACCACCTTTCTTGGTTGCTAAGACCACTGGTACTGCACATGGACTGATGCTCTTCCTAATTAGTCCTTGGTCTAATAACTCCTGCACTTGCCTAGCTACTTCCAGGTTCTGATCTGGTGTGAGCTTATAAGCTGCTTTGTTTGGCAATGAAGCCCATGGTATGAAGTCAATCTGATGACTGATAACTCTCTTTGGAGGTAATATTGCTGGTGTTCCATCACTGACTATGTCCTTGAACTTCTCAAGCAACTTTTGGACTTCCTCTGGGATAACTGTCTTCATTGCCTTGTCTTCTTCCTTGGGTTGCACCATAACAACATATCCTACACCTCCTTGCCGAAGAGTGTTGATAAACTCCTTGCCACTGCTTAACAAGACACTAGGGGTCTTTGAATGTCCTTCTTCTTCCTCCAATAGTGACTGTAACTTGAATGTTTTACCATCCTTCTTAAATGAGATGGTGTTCTCCTTTCCATCATAGATAGCTCCTCTGTCATATTTCCATGGCCTTCCCAATAGAAGATGGCATGCATCCATAGGCAACACATCACAAATCAGTTTGTCTTTGTACCCTCCAATGGAGAATTCCACTATTGTCTGCTCATTCACAAGAACACTCTGCCCTTTATTCAGCCATGTCACCTTGTAAGGATTAGTATGGGGTACCTTCTCCAATTTTAACTTCCTCACTACTTCCTCTGAGATAATTTTATCAGTAGACCCTAAATCCACTATAACTTTGCACACCTTCCCAAGTATTTTGCATCTAGCCCTGAATAAAGCTCTCCTTTGCTTTGGCTCTTCTTTGACTGGTTGTCTGATTAGAACCCTGCTAAACATCAAGTTCTCCCCCATTTCTGACTCAATGTGACTAACCTCTGGTGACTTAACACTCATAGTGTCTTCTTGAGCATATGCTACTCTCTTTTCTGTATTTGAAGAAGATGCTTTCTCTGGGCACCTATAAGTTGGATGTCCTACTTGACCACAGTTGTAACACTTCATGCTAGCAAAGTAAGAGTTACTTCTGCCTGTACCTCTTCCTCTGTTAGAACCTCCTTGAGATCCTCTACCTCTTCCATAGCCTCCTCTAGAAGTTGTTTCACTTCCATGCTTTGTGAGTTTAGACTCTCCCTGATTTCTTTGTCCAGTCCCTCTACTTTGGTATCCACCTCTATGTCCTCTTTGATCTTTGCCTTTTCCTCTGCTCTTGGAAACTTGGTCTTGTTTTCTCTTACTTCTCTCTTCAATTTTTATAGCCAATTGATAACATTGGTGTACTGTTTTGGGACTTAGTAGAGTCATCTCCTCTTGAATGTTCCACTTCAAACTGTTAAGGTATCTAGCCACCTTAAGACTCTCATCCTCAGTTACATTAGACCTCATGCAAAGTTTTTGAAACTCCTCTGTATAGGAATTTACATCTTGGTCTCTATGTCTCAAGCTCTATCTTTTCTCATGCAACTGAATTTCATAATCATCTGGCATGTATGCTTCTCTCACTTTGGCAACTATTCCGTTCCAAGTGGAAATAGGTTTCTTGCCTTCCTTTTCTCTCTCTGTCTGAATGAACTTCCACCATGTCAAGGAAGAATCCCTCAATCTTGATTTGGCCACCTTTACCTTCTATGCTTCAGTGACTCCATCACACTCAAAATGGTTTTCCATTCCCTCTATCCAATCCATGACTAGATCAGCTTCCATTTTCCCACTAAATAGTGGTATGCCTTCAAGTGCTTTTCCACTCAAATCCTTCAATGCCTTCAAGAAAGGCTCTTCTTGCAAAATAGGGTTAGGTTCAGGGATCTTGTCTTCCTCTGCAACCTCTTCCCTCTTGGGTACCCTTCCTTCCAACTTATCACTAACCTCATCGGTTTTAGTCTGCACATTACTCATTGTTTGCTCAAGTTGGGCTATTCTTTCCCTCAATAGCCTATTGTCTTCCACCTGTTCTTTGACCTTCTTGGTCAATTATGCATTTGTCACCATGTCTGTAGAACCACTAGACTCAATCTTTGACATATATTATTCTATCCCAAATCTTTTGTAGCTCTGATACCAATCTGATAGGGAGGTTGGATGAATCAATCACCGATTCATGCTTTGGGTCTTGCTTGGAAGACCTCTAGGGTGGCTCACTCCACCACTTGAAATCTCTAGGACCTATTCCTTCTTAGGGTCCCCTGATTTCTTCTTTCCAACCTAACTATCAGCATAGATCCTCCTACCAAGTCAAGACTTGGTGCAATCTTGAAACAATTGCCTTAGCCCTTAATCCACCCTAAAGGCTACTAATCCTCCAAATTCTTGAATTTAGTTTTACAGGGGTGTGGAGGTGCTCCTAAGTCATCAATTCATCCCAATAAGTGTATTAGGGGTCCACCTAACTCCATCTATTGGTGCTTTTACCAAACCCTTCTATTAGGCCTAGAAGCCTACTAGCCCTATTAGGTCTCCTTCTCTGAGAAATCAGGGTTTTACCCAAGTCTTTCCAAAGGACACCCCAAACTTTTCCTAGGATTCTTGGTACATATGCCCACCTCTCAAGGATTTTTGGGGTCTTGGGTCACAACTGGCTGTACAAAGCCCTAACCTAAAAATGAGCAATACTAGGGTTTTTAAGCCCTTTCCTGGCTTATTGCAAACTGTCAAGTCCTTTCCTCACCAAATGGATTGATGGAGTTTATTCCTGCTTACCATGTCTTGGAAAGACTCATACCTGCTTTCTCCAAAAGATAATTTGTCAAGAATTTGACACCCTTGCAAATTAAGTGCTCTGCACTAAGGTCTTCCCTAGTTGGACACTCCCTGGCTCGCCTAGGGTAAGACTTCCACAACAACTCCTGTGATTTCAAAAGCCCTAAACCCTACTATATGTACATCCATGGAGTATAGTCACTATTCCCAAAGGGCTGTACAATTTGTACGGTGGGAAAGTGAACTAATACCCCATACTTACAAACTGCCTGGTTCAGACCAGCAACAGTATGAAATCAAAACTATTTACAAACAATGCTTGAAGAACAACTACACTACATCCTACACAAGTTACAGTGTCATGATCAATCCATTAAAACAACACTTCAATGCAAAAACCAGAAAATTAGCACATAATCACAATTGCTTTTCTTGAATTCAAAAACTTCAAACAAATTCAAAATGCTTCCAACCTCACTCCAATGCCGAGGCATCCCATAAATAGGTCACCAATATAGTTATCCTCTCCCTTGGGCTCTTCTTGGCTACTTGTAGCTCCAATTGAGCAACATTTTCAAATATTTTGCAAGAATTCTTAAAAATCCAAAACCTTATTTTGAGCTAGAACATTATGACACCTATTCTATGGTCAACATGACCTTCATCTGATCAAAACCCAACCAAAAATTCCATTAAGGCTCACATTCACATGAACTAAATTTGATTGCTTAGTTGTCCTAGACAAGACTATCCTAGACAGACCTTCTAAACAACCTATGGTAACCTATGGGTGCTCCTGCACCATTCTAAAATGGAAATCCAAGATGCCTTGTTTTTTAAAAAGTAGTCTTGAGAAAAAGGAACCTAAGGGAGACAATGAAGGAAAGGGTAAGTTTGAAGGATGAAGTAAGGTAAAGTGTTGGAACTGTGGGAAACCAGGACATGTAAAGAAGGATTGTAAGAAAAAGAAAAAGAGTTATGATTCTTCTACAGAGGAATCCTCAGATTACGGTAATCATGCATTGATCATTTCATGTAAAAATGTTAGTGATGACTCTTTGCTTGATGTTAAAGATTGATCTTCATGAAGAGGATGGTAGTCATGATGCCATGTGTAGCTCGTACCACGGTTCAGTGGGAGTTTTTAGCAGTGACGCGGATGCATCATTGGTAAGGTTATCCTCATGTGATTGGGGATATGTTTTTTCTTGGTTTAGAGTGGTTGCTATTATGTCATGGTTTACTCTTGATACACGTTTAGAGTTTGGCATGGTACTTGTTCTCTTGAGACTAGGATGTTTATATATGTTATGATGCATGTGATCCTTTTGGAGGAGATGGTTAGATCATGTTGTCATGTTTATGTTCCTGATTCATGACTAGAGATTTGACATTGATCTTGTGTAGTTCTCTTATGTATTGGGTACATTAATCATTTGCTTGATTACTTAATGATAGTGCTATGTTGCATTTGGAGTTTGGCATGGATTGGTTGGTTGCAGGTCCTCATGGATACTTGGAGAAATAGGTGAGGCTTGAGTTCAATTATGAGAAGAGATATATGTTGGAATGGTTACTTTTAAGAAAAGTTTTTTTCAACAGTAAAGACCGAGAAGCCTACACCTTGGTTGGACGTGAGTTCAACACACTCAGCGATTTCACATGCCTCCAAAGAGGCGGTTTGGTGACAGAGACTTGGGAAAGGTATTGGTTTTAATTGCAAGTAAGTTAAACTTGAATGTATATTTAATGCTATTTTAGCCAAAATCCTAAGTGTATCATGCCTGCATTTAAGCATGTTGATGTTCAAGATCACTTTGTGTGAGAAATGGTTAAGAGTGGGGAACGATAATTGAGAAAGTTGACACTTTGATTAATGTTGTAGATTATCTTACGAGACCAGTTCCTACTAATAAGTTCTCTTGGTTTTGAGTATTAATCATTTGCTTGGAGATTCATGATTATGCAGGTTGCATTTAAAGTTGGCATGGATTGATTTGTTGGTGTAGGAAATCCATCAGCCTTG
>VDFB02009374.1:0-68338 GCA_007258455.2 Sequoia sempervirens | reverse complement strand
AAATATGAATATATTTGAATATTTAGATGTATTCAAATTTAGAAAGAAATAATATATTGAATTTAATAAAACAAACTATAGAAGTCTATTTATTAAATTAAAAATGGAAGAAATGAATAATTAATTGAAACAAAGTATTTGAACTTGTTTATTTAATTAAGATGAAATAATAGAAGAATTAGAAGAATTAAAATGTGAACTATATAAATAAATATTTCTATTTATTTAATAATAGAAGAATTTGATAATAATAATTAAATAAAACAAAGTGAAATTCGTTTATTTAATTAAGACGAAATAAAAGAATAAAGATTGAAGAATTTAGAAGACGAACTATATAAATAAATATTTCTATTTATTTAATAGTAGAAGAATTAAAGGTTAATTAATCAAATAAATTGCATTTAATTAATTAGATTATCTAGGCCATTTTTAGGTGTTTTAATGGCTCTTCTAATATTGTGGCACCTAAAAACACTATTTTAGTGCATCCAAGTCAGAATGATGTAGTTTGTCAAATTTATCCTTGATTTTGTCGATTTCGATCGTGTCAGCCATTGGTTTGATATGATTGATGATCTTAATCAAGTAGATGATGTTCAACCTCATGATAGGCTAGGTTTGATGTTTGATTGATGATAATTATCCTCGTGATAGGCAAGAAATAATTATAGTTTTTTTGATATACCTCATGATAAGCGAGGTTGATTTGATTATTTGACCTCATGATAGGAGAGATTCAGTGATGTTTGACGATTGACCTCTTGATAGGTGAGGTTAAATGATGTTCACTCATGAGCTTTGATCAAAATTCTCACCAAGAGCTTATTAGATTTGATAGGATAATTGATGTTTGATGATTTGACAAAAAGTACTAACTTTGAATATTTTGTGATGATAGGAGGCTTTGGCAAACCTCCAGATTCGAGAGTGGTTTCCCCAAACATTTGATTTGATACCACAACTAGCATAGCCTGAGATGACAGTTATTACATGTTGTGGTTTGTCCTCCTTATTAGATATGCCCTAGATTAGGATTAATCGGGGCCTCTTGACAACCCTAGTAGAGAGGTGGCATAGTGAGCATAATACTTTCCACCTACCTACTGGCAAGATGAAAGTCACCACTAAGGATGTCTGGAATATTTTGAGGATACTTGTTGTTGGTGACATTTTAGTGTATGATTCATTAGAGCAGGACAGGACCAATGCCCTCCATAGAGTATTTCAGGATGATTGTATTTCTGGATATTGGATTCCATTGCGTGAGATGGTGGATGCTTATGCCACTTTGTTGATAGTTGTAGCTAGTTTCATTGGAGGGTTCCTTTGTCTTGATCATAGGACAAAGGGAATTTTTGTTGCTTGGGGCCATGTGTTGGAGAGCATGATTGTGCATGGGATGAGATATGCTTGGGGCATGTGTATGCTTACCCATTTGTATCATGATTTGCATTCGGTAGTTTACATTGGAGGTTGTAGTTTGTCTTTAGGAGTCACTCTTCTATAAGTGTGGGTGTGGAAGCATATTTTTGTTACACATCCAATCATGGTTAGATAAAGACCTACCATGTGGCCATATGTACATAGATATATAGGTCAACTTACTCAGCTTAGAATGGGTAAGTTGAATCACTAGAGGAGAGTATTGGATGATATAGAGATTGTGACATGGCAGCCTTACATTAGATTGTGAGTAGTGGGATGATGATGATGTACATTTGTCTTTCCTTTGCCAGTCAATGATTCTGATTGGGTTGACACATTGGGTGTTGGAGATATTTTTTTTCAAACGAGTGCTTAGATAGTATGGCATTGTTTAGGGTATGCCCTAGGGTGTTTCCCATTATGCTCATCGACAGGTAGATTCTATAGACTAGGGGCCCAACCTTTCATATGATGCCAATGTTCAGGGGTTCCAAGATCTACCACCTTTAGTTTGGGAGATCCAACTTGATATTTTTGAGCCACCTGTTTCAGCCGATTATGCAGAGTATTTGTTTCTTCATCCATTTCCATGTATTACCATTCCTGATGAGCCAACACCACTACCTATCGAGGAGGAGGTTGTCATTGCACATGGTTGATAACAGAGGAGAGAGGAGGTTGGTGAGGAGGAGGTGGAGGATGTCGAGGATAGTTGTGATGAGGAGGGAAACAATGAGGATGAGGATGGAAATGATGATGATGAGGGCTATGGAGGTGGAGGACCAAGTGTAGCCAGTGGGTCAGGTGCAAGTGGATCAAGTCCAGCCATAGATGTACAGGAGTATACGGTTCCTCATAAGAGGCAAGTAGTGGTAGATCCTATAGAGCAGCATGTGCAGATCAGGGTACTTTCTCATCAGCAACAGACATAGATTGCAAGCCTATAGGTGTAGGTTTAGACCTTACAGGGTTAGTTGGTTTAGGCTCAGGGTCTATTGATGCAGACACAGGATTAGGTGTAGGCACAGACCTAGTCACATGCATAGGATCTAGCCTAGGTATAGGCTCAGTTGGTTGTGGCTCAGAGACATATTACATCATTGACAACCAAGAGGCATGCTGCTAGATGAACTACAGAGGGGGCTCAGGCTGCAGCTGATAGATTGTAGAGATTGGAAAATGGTACCACTGTAGCAGATTATATGCAAGAGGTTTTCTGTGTTGGTCGAGAGGTAGAGTACTATAGAGGTAAATTCTATGATGTTGTTCCTTCAGAGCAGAGAGTGAGTTATGTGCAATCATGATTTGGTAGGTCCCATTCGAGGACTGTGAGTAGAGGTGTGACATAGCCTCTCTTGAGAGACCTGAGAGATCTTGGTACATCTGGTGGTGGAGGGACTGGTCCTGAGATGCCTACACCATCTGGAGCCAACAACACAGTTTTGTGATTGCACCTTTTGTTGTATTTTGAGATGTGTTGTACACTCTAATTACAACCATTTTTGATGATATATCTCTTTTCATTTCAAACATCATTGTATACTTGACATTATGATTTTGAGACCTATATGATATGCAGTGGGTTTTATCAATCTATTATGTGTTCTATATGATTCTATCATGGATGCATTTATTTCCTATGTTTTATATGTCATGTGATGATCCTTATATTATGATATTATGGATGCAATTTATAATCATTATGATTTGTTATGATTTATGATGTATGTAGTTATTTATATGGATGAAATAGATGTATGATGATGTGCAATTCTAAGTTATATGATAATGCACCTATATGTATGATGATGGATATGATGTTCTAATGCTAAATGGAATTTGATGTAAATGAGATATGTGCACTTTTATTCTTGTGATATAAATGCAAATACATGATGTAATGTATATAATGGTACATTGAAATTGTATGATATGGAAATGTAATCACATGATATTATGGATGTTTTTGATAATTTTTCTCATGTAGTTTTATAATGTGTGATATGAAAAATATGATATGTTCAATGCAAATTATTTGATTTAAATGTATGAATGATGAAAGGATAAATTAAATTCTTTCTAATATATGCAATGAAAATGATTATGCAACTATATGATAATGATGATGTTTTTGTTAATGTCAAGTATACTCAATCCATTATGAGAAAAGCTATCATTGTTTTTGAATCCTTTTTCTGGCTTTTGTAACAAACACTCTGCAGATGTAAAACTATTATGAATGCAATCTAATTTATCATGCAAATCTACATGTGAACATTGGCATCTTAATAGTCCATTTATTGTGCTTTGTATCATCATAGAGCTTTTAAAATGTTGAAAGTGAGTACAAGCATCGATGGTATAATTTAGACCATGATGACCTGAGTACTACTTCCATGATTTTTGATATTGTAAGTGGACACAAGCATCTAGGTATAATTAAACCGAGATGACCTAAGCATTTCTTGCATAAACAAACAAGAATCAATCACTTTCCTATGTGAATTCCAAATGTCATGAGTGATACTTTGTATAGCACATCTCAGGACAATTCACATAATAATAATGATTAACTCACAAATAACAGACATAGAAAATACCATTCTCCTTCCTAGCTTCTCTAGTTCAATACATCATCGAGTTGTTCCAAAGAAATGATAACAAAGATCAAAGTACAACCATTCAACCTTTGCTTAAAGTATTTCAACTATTATTTAGATTAGATCATCCATTTTGATTTGATTTTGATTTTGATTTTGATTTTCTGATGTTTTTGTGATTTTCTGATATTTTGACCAAAAACCTAACCTAAAGACCTATCCTAGGGGTCTTGGGGGTTGATCAAAGATTGGCCTTGCCTACGTTATACACATAGAGACCATGTAGTTTGACAAGACGACTATTTTTTGACTTTTTGACCTGGTTTTGGATTCTGATGTGATATGGATGTTTAATGTGTTTCTAATGTGATTGAATGTTTAATGTTGGGTTTTGTTTTTTATCATTATTTTTGTGGCGTTTGTCTTACTGTTGCTTGTCTATTTGGTTAAGCTCAAAGTTTTTGCCCAAAGTGAGGTCAAGATTTTTCCCCCAAGCTAGGGTGGGACATGACCATATTGTAATGGAAGAAAAATGATAGTGAAAGTGAATGACCATGACATGACTCTAATAGATGTAAAATCTGGTTTAAATCACAAATACCACCTATTTCTAGGTTTTCACTACATTTTTTTATTCCACTTTTTTAGTCTTTATGATTTTTTTGTATTTTTCTCTTTTTTTTTTGTATTTTTCCCATCACTGAAATGTTGTTTGCTAGGTTTTCATCAAGGTAACCATTGAACTATGCACTAGGTGATTCAGGTGTAGAACTTTCTAAGATGGATACTGTTGATAGTTCATTGAAAAAATCCCCTTTTGGTGTAGATAGTTGATAGGCCTAGATCCATAAACTGATATGATGACAAAGGGACCTAGCCAGCTAGGTTCAAACTTCCCTTTCTTTTCTCTGTCCTATTGATTTCTAGGGTTTTCTTTTAGGACCAAGTCCCCAATCTAAAAGACTCTAGGATTTACCCTTTGATTGCAGCTTCTGGACATCCTTTGTTGATATGTCGTCAAATGGTTCACAGCTTGTTGATGAAATTCATCCAATAGTTCTAACTCTTGCAGTCTAGAGACCCTATAATACTCATCTAGAATGATACCTTTTAGTGATGCATGGAGTGATGGAATCTCAACCTCAATGGGTAGTTTAGCTTCTGATCCATATACCAATGAATATGGTGTAGCTCCTATGGGTGTTTTGATGCTAGTTCGATATGCCCATAATGCAGGATTTAGTTGAACATGCCAATCACATCCAACATCATTAATCATTTTCTTTAGAATTTTCAGAATTGTTTTGTTTGAGGCCTCTGCTTGGCCATTTCTTTAAGGATAGTATGGTGTTGAGAAATGATGTTGGATATGAAATCTTTCACACAATTCTTGGACATCCTGGTTCTTAAAATATCTACCATTGTCTGTTACAATGGATTGGGGAATTCCATATCTATAGATGAGGAAGTTTAGTATGAAAGATTGGATCTTCTTTCTAGTGATTGTTGTTAAAGGAACCACTTCTATCCATTTTGTAAAGTACTTTGTTGTTGTGATTATAAATTTGTGCCCATTGGATGAAGACGGATTTATATTTTCTACCAGGTCCAGTCCCCATTGAGAAAAGGGCCATGTTGATGTAAACATATGTAATTCTTGCACTAGTGCATGAATTAAGTTTCCATGGATATGATATTTCTAGCATTTCTTAAAAAATTGATAAGACTCCTCCATACTCAACTAGTAATACCCCAAATGGAGGAGTTTATTTGCTAGGGTTGGTCCACTTGAATGAGTTCCACAAATACCTTCATGAACCTCATGTAAAGTTGTCTCAAACTCGTTATGTTCTAGACACTGAAGAAGAGTACCATCTAGACCTCAACGGTAAAGAATGTCAGTAATTAATGTATATCGTTCAGTTTGGTGAATGAAGTTGCATTTTTGGTTTTTGGAAAGATCGGGAGGAAGGATATTATCTTTCAGGTAAGCATAAGTCTTTCCATAAATGGAGGATTCAATGCCAAATAATTGGCATATGGTTTGAGAATCAGGATCATCATAAGCTAGTTTAGACACTTGTTCTACCATAAACTCATAATGACCTTACTTTTCTTGCAACTGTAAAAGAGAAGCAATTGTCGCCATAACATCTGCAGCTTTGTTTTCTACCCTTGGAATCTATTCAAACTTGATTTCCACAAAGTAATTTTTGAGATCATCTATCATCTTCTTATATGGCATCAGTTTTTCATCCTTTGATATTTGTCATTTACCTGATAAATGACTAGTTGTGAATCACCATATACTTGTAGTTCTGTGATATTTCATTCAACCGCCACTTTGATACCAATAATCAAAGCCTTATGCTCAGCTACATTATTTGTGCAAGAAAACATGACTCTATAAGACCTTGGGATTGTATGTCCTTGAGGTGTGACAAATAGAATGCTTGCACTAGACCCACGTTGTTTGTATGACCCATCAAAATAAATCCTCCATGGTTGTGTTGTCACAGTAAGAATGTCTGCATTAGGAAACTCAATGTTCATAGGATGATCATCGAATAATGGAGCTTCAGCTAATTGATCGACAATTACTTCACCTTTGATGGCTCTCCTATCCACATAATGGATATCAAATTCACTCAAGATCATGACCCATTTGACTAGTCTCCCTGTTAGAGCAGCCTTGCTGAGTAAGTACTTTAATGGATCAATATTTACAATGAGCTTAACTGTGTGGGGCAACATGTAATGCCTCAACTATTGGGTAGCAAATACCACTACAAAACATGCTTTCTTGATGAAGGTGTAATTTATTTCATAACCATTCAGAGTCTTGCTAATAAAGTATATAGCTTGTTCACGTCCCTTAGGATCTTCCTATGCTAATAGAGCTCCTAAAGAAATGTCTATTGTTTCAATGTATAGTAACAATGGTCTTGTTTTTGTAGGTGGCATTAATATGGGAGGTGACATCAAATATTAATTTATTTGATTGAAATTAGTTTCACATCCTTCATCCCATTTGAAAGAGACATTCTTATGTAGCAAATGATTGAAGGGATGACTTTTATCTACTAACTAAGAGATAAAACTCATGACTGACTGTAGCCTACCTTGTAGAGATCTTAATTGACTGGTATTCTTTGGAGGTAGCATTTCCATTATTTCTTTGACCTTATCCAAATCCACTTCTATACCTTTTTTTGAAACTATGTATCCGAGGAGCTTTTCCAATGTAACCCCAAACACACACTTCTTTGCATTTAATTTGACATTGAATTTATTTAATCTTGTAAATATTTTTCCCAAAATATCTAGATGTCCTTCCCTAGTGTATGATTTTTCTAATATATCATCAACATAATCTCCCATAAAAGTATGCATCATGTCATAAAAAATAGTGGTCATTGCACGCTGATATGTAGCAACAAAATGTGCCCCATGGACAAGTGAATGTTGTCTTCTCCTAGTCTTTAGGTGCTATCTTTATTTGGTTATACCCTGAGAAGCCATCCATAAGTGACAACATGGCATGTCCTGCTATTAAATCCACAATAATGTCAATGTTTGGTAAAGGAAAATCATCCTTTGGACATGCCTTATTTAGATCTCTCAAATCTATGCATATTCTGATACTATTATCTAGTTTAGATACAGGTACAATATTTGAAATCCACTCAGCATAATCGATGGACTTGATGAATCCTGCATCTAGCAACTTTTTCAGCTCAACTTTTACCATCAATGCGATGTGGGGATGCATTTTTCTTAGTTTTTTCTTTACTAGTTTGATTCTAGATGGTAGAGATAGATGATGCATTAGAAGATGGTGACTATATTGATATACCTTGTTATTAGGTTGATAGTCAACAAAATGAATCCCATGTTGAACAACTTTGACTTGTTTTAGATATGTCCCTTGCACTACAACAGAACCTGCATGGTAAACATGAACCTAAGGTAAGACATATGAACATGTGCAACATTTTCATGCTCAAGGTTTGTACAATATATATTTAATGTTTATAATGTAATGTGCACATGTGAATACAATGTATATAAAATTTTAAATTCAAACTCACCTGTGGAAATGACATTCCATTACTTGTTTTAGGTTGTGTTAGCTTATTCCTCTCTTCTGTGCAACACAATAAATAATAGCTAACACCTTTGATGTTTCCAGGCTCTGCTATGACTGCAAAAACATCTCCTATACACCAAATTTACACAAAAAAATTCTAAAAAAAATAGAAATGTCTCTAAAGATCATTAACTAGATATGTATAATATTTAAATTATTGAAAACTTACACATGTCTACCTTTTCTAACCAATCCTGAAATATGGTCATAATCAATTGAAATCAAAGGAATGTCTTCAAATCTTTCTTCCTCATTTTCATCATATGTTTATGAAGCAACTAGTGGCACTGTATCCCATTTACAAACATATCCAAGTTCTTGATTGTTGCATGCATAATCAGAGTTTCCCTCAATGCACTCAGTGCAAAAACAAGAGTAATCCCTTGTGTCTAATATCCATCCATGGTGACTATCTGAACTCCTAACACAATGCAAAGACCTTGTTTTTTCTACCCTCTTGCATCCATGCATCGATCTTCTATCCACACCTAGATACATATGTACAACGAAAAAATTATGTGAACAAATATGTATATATATATATATTTTAAATTTAAATAAATTCAATTTTTTTATTTAATGTAATTTATACATACCCAATATCTCCCAAAACACTCTATGTGGAATGTGTCAATTTTTTCTTAAAGATGTGTCGACCACATTTGATGCAAAGTGTTTCTTGCACAATTCAACAACATCATGTGCATTGTCTAGATGATCTTTTGGATAAATCATTTGATGCTTTCTTAAAGCTCATTTGATGCAAGCTCCTGCTCCATCATTCTCACCCTTTCCATGCCCACTCTCAAAAAAACTCCAAACATGTGGTAATTTGTAGATTTTATGATATCTACAAAGTGCATAGAATTGCCGTGAAGATTTGAATTGTGCCGCACATCCATCTAACCATACAAAATTATTTTCAAATTTTACACCCCTGCTTCTCAAATTCTCAAAAAATATTGTAAAGTAATGTTGGACAAAAAGTGTGTCATGCTCTTTATCATCACTAATATAAAAGTGATATTCTTTCTTAATGGATCGTTCTTCATCTATACTCTCAACACCATCCAATTTTGACTGTGCATGTCGATAACACACATGAACCATAATAGTGATCTTCTTTGAAAAGTAATACTCTGATTGAATCTCCTTTTGATGTACCAAAGAGTAATTTTCTGCAAAGTCAACTACTGATAGAACTGTTCCACGTGGGAAAGTATCTCTCAATGTTTGGAATTGTTGTGCTTGTCACTTAGCAAAAAAGGAATGTTGTATGTATGGTCATATCAATTTTCGAAAATCTTCCATAAATTTTCCAATGGAAATCTCCTCTTCTACATAGTTCAACCATGTGGATTCTTTCCCAAAATTTGTTTGCAACTTTACATACTTGTACCTGTGTGAGTAAAATATGTGAATAACTAATAAACCACAAAATCAATGAAACATTACATCAAAGAGAATCCAAATAACAATCTATGAGAAATTGAAACAAATAAACTCTCTAAAAATAGTACTTACCTCTTGCAATTTACTGTCTTTGTTAGGTCAGTATCCTCAATTCTTGAAGGAAATTTAGCCAAATTTCCACATGTCTCACAAATTCCTTTTATGCAATTTATTTGAGGTCCATTTTCATGATCACATAATATAGACTTTATGAACAAACTTTCCTGTTTAGGAGGTGCATTTTGAAACCCACATCTTTCTTCTCTCATCTTTCGAAACACCTGATAGTAGAGATCAAATTCAATATGATAACGACAACAACAAGTTTCAAAAAACTTGTTTATCTTCACATAATATGGCTTTAACCTTTGAAACATTGTTTTCCCAATCTTTATATGAGGATATGCATTACAAAAGTTCATATACATCTCAAATTGTGTTATGTCTAGCCAATGTTTGATATGATTTTCATAAATACTAGGTCCAATCCTGTGTCTCATAACATCTATAGTATTTGATGATGGACAAGTCGATCATGCCAAAAACCCGAGACCAAGTTCCTAACAACATCTTCAATCTTGTAAGAACAGGGGGCTCTACACATAATCTCCCAATTTCCTTCCCTAAACTCTCATCCAAAAACTTTCTCTTTTCTCATATTTTATCAATGTGGTTCTACTATAGCCAATTTTAAGTTGAAAGTGCAAATATTTTTCTTTTTCTTGCTATATCTTGATGTAACAATAGATGTCAACATCACCCTTCTTGAAGTGGCCTTATCCACTGATCGAGATCCTTTCCCAATGGAATCTAAACCCTTTTTAACATTTTGAACAATATCCTTTTGTAATCCCATGTGTTTATTCTTATTTGATGTCAAATGTACACCCAACAATTGTAATGACTCTTTGGGCTCATCACAGAGAAGAAGAAGTAAACGTGATAACAATTGGGTTTTTTGAAGTGTATCAAGATGATTGAAATGATGATTGATCATTCCATTTATAGATTTAGTCATTGACCTCTTTCTCTTATTATAAGGCTAGTTGGCATAATATTTGAGTTTCTCCATATCCATTTCAAGTAAATGATCTAAATTTCTATGAGAAATTTGTTTCCCTCCACCTTCTCTGACTAGTTTTATATGCTCATCCATACCGATAGGAGGGTGATCAGATCCCTCTCCAACATGCATTGTTTGAATTTGTACCTCCTCCCTATCTTCAAGGACCATGCATTCTTGAGCGGATTCATTTGATCCCATGTCTAGATTTGGCAAGACTTGAGCATGAAAACTTCCTTCTTATTGAGCCCTTCCTACACATGTGTCACAAAATATTTTTTGAGAAAAAGAGAGTGAGAGATGATGTTATATAAGTAAGAGTTTATGTATGCAAAACAAACAAACTCATAAGACATCATGCTATAAGTGAGAGAGTTACGCTAGTTTTATATGCTCATCCATACCCGATTAGAGAGTGATCTTGACCCCTCTCCAACAAGCATTGTTTGAACTTGGGTCTCCTCCCTAACTTCAAGGTCCATGTGTTCTTCAACGGATTCGTTTGATCCAATATCTAGATTTGGCTTGACTCCAGCTTGAGGAATCCCTAGAGCATAAAACATAAAAATAATGAGAACATTGAAGTGATGAAAAGAAAAGACCAAAGACACAAAACAACTACATGCACATGTATGAAAAAAAATCCATAAATGCATAGCCAAGGATAGCATCCACATAGGTCAAATTCCATGCCAAGCATCAAAGTTTGAGGATTGTGCATACAAGTGACTTAGAACTTTTAGGCTAGTGATATAGCAAAGGAAACCCTTCAAGTATAACAAGGTGATCCAAAGAACCCCAAAAAAATTGGGCTATAAGATGTTTCAAGGTTTCAAATAAATTTCCAATATCATGCTAAGATGAAAAAAGTTAAAAATTTATGGGACATAAAACACAACCCAAATAATCAACTAAAACCAAACACAAATATTGAAACAAAAAGAATTGGCTTAAGGAATTGGAGTCAAGGATCAGATAAACATTGCAACTTGCATGACCAAGATGACTTGAGGACATTTAAAAGTATTTATAGTCATTCAAGTGCAATAAAACTTGAAAGTTTGAAAAAGCACAAAATAAGTTCAAAATGAAGAAGAAAAGAAAGACAATATAAAAACAAGACCTAATAAAAATGAAAAGGAAACAAAGAAACAAAAAATGTAAAGGGGAGTCTTTATATTGTCCAAGAAAAATGAGACATATGTGCAAGGACAACAAATCTCTCCTATTCTTTCAATTAGGATTTCTTGGTCTTGGATGTATATCTCCACAGTGAAATCTTACAAAAACTTCAAGATGGATAATTGTAAACTAATAGGTACTCCAATAAATGATGGTAAGAAACCTTCAAAACAAATGTGTGTTAAGACATAAAAAGAATAATCTATCATATAACTATTATTCCTTGGCACCATATAGCTTGAGTTTTGATGTATACATGTGTTAGTCTCTAGAAAACCAACATTGCATTGGCTTTAAGTATAATTTGAGTTCTAATTTTTGAATAATTCTAGAGCTTAGAATTGGGCATTTATTAAAATATTTAAAAAATATTTTTAAGGAACTATTGATCATTAGATTTAATTCAATGGGAGTTTAGAAAAATTTAAGCTAATTAGATGTTGCAATGTAGATTGGATAGGGGATATTGATCACCAAATATCAACATTAGAATGCTACTTCATTGTACATGAAGGTGTAGTTTCATGAATAATTAAGAAAAAATAATTAATGTGGTTGAAAAAATTATGAAAATCAAAGTGGCATAGTGAGGGACACAAAAATTTAAGGTTCATTGGAGAACTAAGCATGTATTGAAGTACACTATCATTTTCTTCATGAACAAAGTAAAGAGAAAATTGTGTAGATGCAATACTCAACAATGATAATGTGATGACAAAAACATTAAACAAAGGTATTGGTAAAAGATAAGTGTAAGGTTTGTAGGGAAAGATTTAATGTGCAATATTTTAGTTTAAGAGTACATTTTAAGTTGGGGTATTGTAAGTTGAAAAACCGTCATACATTAAACATTTCTAATTTTAATAAGAAATCCAATGCAAAATGTATGCACATACAAATTTATGTTTAGGTGTACTAACCAAATTATTGGGTGGAGTAATGAAAATTATGGATTTCATCCCATCAAATGAATACTCATGTTTTTTCAAAGTAAAAGTCCTAAACACACACTTGAGAGTGAGAGAGAGAAGAAACAAGCATGTACCTTGTTTCTTTCTATGATAATTTTCCAAGTTTGTTCACACCTCTTTTGTTCTTCTTCTTTTAACAATTTTCGTTGAGACGCATTTTTTCTTTTTCTTTGTTGTCCCATTTTCTTCTTCAACTTAAAGATGACTCAAAACAAGTCCTCTACCAACTTAGTTAAATTCTCCTCCAAATTTTGCCTTGATTGATAAAAATGAAAAGTTGTCGAGCTCCGATATTTGCCTCCTTGATAAATGTGCAAAAACTTCTCCAAAATCTGCGCTCCAAGTGATATAAATGAGAATTAATCTTGCAATTTTATATCCAAAATAATGAAAAATAAGCTTCTATTTATATGCATATGGGATGGGAAAAAAATTATTCTAGTGTACATAGAATAACTAGATCCTAGTTTAAATGAATCAAGTAGTAAATAAACAAGTTATTTCATTGTGGAGTTTGTTAGTATTTAATTCATAGGTATGCACAACATATCTAGTAATTTTAGAATTTTGTTAAAGTGTCAAAAATGTATATTAGAGGTATAATTTGAATTGAATTTTCTTAATTATATTTAAATTAAATTTCAAGTTACTTGTCAAAAATGTATAATAGAGGTATAATTTGAATTAAATTTTCTTAATTATATTTGAATTGAATTTCAAGTTACTTGTCAAAAATGTATAACTAGAGGTATAATTTGAATTGAATTTCCTTAATTATATTTGAATTGAATTTCAAGTTACTTGTCAAAAAGATTATATCTTGTTCTTAACTCAATGGTTCATGTTGCTTAAGTCATTTTTAAAAAAATATTTATTGTGATCAACATGCAGAATGAACTTAATTATAAAGTGGAATTGATTTCCCTAAAATTCTACTAGAGATCAAATGTATATTGAATATAAGGAAATGTAAGTTATGTAAGAGATCACAAAATAAGAAAACATGTATGTATATTGAATATTTAAAGCAAATGCATACATATATTATGTGTAAACATGTTTAAACCATAAGCAAACACAAGTACATACATGTAAAGGGATTCAATGTATAAACATAACACATATTATAAGCAAAGAGGAAAATGTATGTATATATCATATAAGAAAATATATGTACATATCATATAAGCAAAATGTAAATTAAAGATCATCAAATGTCGAATACTAAAGATCAACAAATAAGCAAATGTATGTATATCATATAATCGAATGTAAGTTAGAGATCATCAAATCTCGAATACTAAAGATCATCATATAACAAATATATGTGGTAAAGATCATAAATCTAGTGTGCAAGGCCTAATATGAATGTCTACTCCTAGTGGAATGACCATCTGAATGAGAACGGTCCTGCTCTGATGGATGTGTTGAGCCCTGCAAATAAAATTGTGTACAAGATGTGTTAAATACATATAATTTATATTAAATAAATTTTATGAAAGTTATTTTTAAATGAACTTGTATTTTTAAATATCAATCTAGATCCATGCATACATAAATATTGCATGTACAAATACATGTGTGATTATATAAAAATGTAAAACTCACATGTCCACTAGCAGCAGATTCATCCATAGAGTCACGTCGATCATGCACACGATCTGGACCAAGGCTAGGAGTGATATGAGGTATGTCCACCTGTAACAATATATATACATATCTATCAACTTACATGAATATCTAGTTATAATAATAATAATAATAATAATGAAAAAAGAATTGAAACATGCACATGCACACATACATGCACATCATCTGAAATCAAATGACCTAAGTCCTCTACAAGGGTCACCTCCACCATATCCACCACACGGTCAAGTGACGAATCAAAATTTGCATCCATTTGATATATCCCATGTCATGTGCCATAAATGATGAATGTAGAGGACTATGAAGGTGAGATGGCATCGGTGATGATGAACCAGAACCAATCAACATATCAATAAAACTAATAGTATGTGTAGCTATTGAATGATTTGTAGGTGGATCCTGACATGCACTAGTGTTGGGCTGAGAGTGATGGGATCTTGGAACTAAATGACCTATGCATCTCAAATGATCTCTAACATACCGATCCCATTGTCTGATGCAATGTGGGCATATGCCTCCAATAGGTCCTTAGCCAAACAATGCAGATTCATGTGTGTCATATCTCCTGTAAGTGCATTAAGCTATGTAGGAGTAGGGATGTCGACCACTGTAAAAGGATCCATGGTGGTTCACTGTGCCAAAAATGGCATGGATCAGGGATGTCTAGACATCAAATACTGACCTACATGATCATTAAATATCCTAGTGGTGGTAGTTGCAATGTCACCTACAGTGTCAATTGCTTCCTTTTGGGAAGCAATGACAACCTCATCTGATATGGGGGCTAGAGCTGGGGTGAGAGCAGGAGACCTCTGACCAACCAATACCCTAAACAATGGGGGTGGTCCATCTGCTTGATGATAGGTGGGCCTATCAGTAATCTTGACATGCCCCTGACCAACATATGGTGGAATGTCCAGGTAGTTCACTTTGAGGCCCAAATGGACCTCAAAATACAACTGCTGAACAAAATACAATGGAATCTAGTCATTGTTTGGGTATAGACCATGTGCTGCGAGAAATTGTGGGTAAATCAATGAGGCCATAGCATGATCGACACATGTAGTGACCCGATATCCCCTAACCTTACACACATTTTGATAAAATGGAAAACAAGTGGCTTTTATCATTTCTTTGGTCACACTATCTTGTATTTGTTTAAGGGAAACGTCACCATGTACTTCTTCCCATATGTAGGAAAGAATAGAAACTAATCTATCTGGGGAATATGCACTAGTCCTCTCAAGTTCGTCTTTTAGTTTTTCTAGACTATGCAATATTAACATGCATGGTTCACTATATATCCCTAGGTTTGCACCCTGTGCTAATAAATCTGTCAATTTTTTAAACTCATTAGTGGTATTTGCAAACAAAGAATCTAGCACAGGTGGAACATGATTTGCATTTCCATGTTATATATATATATATACAATACACCTAAAAGAGCATTGAGACTTTGGTAAATAATATATCTAGATAAAGGGAATACAAATCTAAAATAGTTGTAATAATTCATCTACTCATCAATAATATTTTCATACCATTAATAATTTAAAAATAATTGGAAGACAACTATAATCTATAACATAGCATCCTTAAATGGTTCAAATTTTAAATGAAATGATGAAAGAAAGAATAAGAAAACAAATATTAGTGTAAAATTATTTGAAAATAATTGGGGATAAAAATATTTAATCTAATAGTTGTTAACATAAATGAACTTCAAAATAGGATTATGTAAGTGAAACAAAAGTTCTATTGCCTTCATTGAACCTAAATTTATCTAGTTAAGATATGTCAAAATTAAGAATTCACACTAGAATATCAATATTCCATAAGAATCTCATAAAGAGGATGAATTTAATAGAAGATAATATAAAATCCTCCATATGAGGATGAATTTTATCATTACATTATGAGTGAATCATCTCAATTATATAGCCAAGAACATCAAAATTATAGATTGAAAGCAAAATAATCAGACATTTATCATATTTTTATATGTATAAAGTTTAGATACCATCAAACTATTTAAACTTATAGATTGCATAAAGCTATAAATTGAATCATTAAAACTAATTTATTAAGAATCAAATCTAATAAAGTTTGACTTCATATTGCATACTTGTTATAAATATCTTACTAATCCAACCATACATTTTATATATGTTAAAAAATATATAATTGTTATGCCCATAATTTTTCACTAGAAAAACCCAATAATTTTTTTTTTTAATCCTTTAATTATGCTAATTAATGCTTTAAGCGTTTATGATGCAACAATAACCATCTCCAATAGAATTAACATCCTTTCTTTAATTAATTTGTTGGTTTAACTTGCTAATGCGATACTATTATTAATGCATCTCTCACTATTAACTATACTTTAAATATTAAATTTGCAAGTATCACAATTTAATGGTTACACTAATAATATTCTCATTATAATGGTTATGTCATCATAACCCACAATGAGTTGTTCCTACTTCTATTTCTTGTTGACAGTAAGGTCAATATGGTATTATGATTATTAGGATAGTTCCTCATGACCCAATGATGGCATTTAAAGTACTAAATATGTAACTTTTGATGGTAATAACAACATGAATAATTATATGGTTTGCATTTATTTATTTATTTTCCTCTCATATTTCAACATCTATAAAAGGTTTTCCAAAAATGCTATCCAATTATCGATGAGCATTAATAAGGTTAAGTATGCTAACATTAGTATTAAGGTAACTATCGATATGAATATATTGATAAGAGTATTAACAATACTCGATGATATTAAGGCTCCCTCTACAATTAATACAAACATTCTATCAATTTTATTACTAAGGATCATCTGGTTATATATGTTTTCATAGATTTAAAATTTGAATACTTATTACTATAACATGTTCATTACAATTAGATTTTTAAATAATATTGTAATAATTTATTATGTCTTTGAAATTTGTTTTGTGGATTTTAATGTTGTTTTTTAAATGTAAGTTAGAGTAAGTAGAATCTAATGAGATACCTTAAAAATATTCAAGTTTTATAATTTAAATCTCCCTCTTATATAACTATAGTTTTTTCTAGTCTTATAATTTCTTGTGTCATATGTTCAATTATTTTAGCTATGGATTTAGTCGCAATATTGTAGGAGGTATTAAGAAGAGTAATTAGTATCCACCCTCAGATAAAAAAAATATTTTTCCTTTAGGAATTAATTAATCAACCCTTGATTAATAGAATTTAAATGATGGATCCCTTTGATAAAGCTACTTTTCATACCTCATAGAGTCCTCCTTGATGAATGGACATATTGTTTTAAGGAATTGTGTAGCTAAACCATCTATTTGAAGACTTTTTGAGTATTCAAATCCTTCAAGGAAATATCAACCTCCTCAAGGGTGAATAAATTATCTAAATGTGCCTATTTTTTGAGACCAATTATTTTGGGTATGCAAGTGCCAATCAATTCCTCAACTATATCTTGAAGTGGATCTCCTTCTACTAGATCAATTAAAAATTATTTGTAATGTTGGAGGAAAATGGATTTAATATCATTACAGTTGTCATGGAACTACTTTTTTTGATCAATGATAGATATTATCCACTCTTGAGAATGTAAATATGTTCAAGATAACTCAAAAATAATTTGTGTGGACCTTATATCCTTTCATCCAATGTAGCCTATCTCTTAATTTAGATCCTCTACCACAATTAAGTTCAAATCTTCTAATTTTTATTTCAACGGAAGCAACCACTCATTGTAGAAAAGTTATTAGTAAGTGCTAAAGCCAAAACAAGTTTATTTTTTTCTATTTGGATCCATATTTTTTTTCCATTCTAGATCACTTTCTAGCCATATATTCTTATTGTAAGATCATAGTAAGGTAGTGTGCAATAGATTTAATCGCATCATTCCACAATTGTATCCACTTACCATTTTGTTGAGGTCTAGGAACATCAACCAAAGGGATATTAGGGAAGCAAGGTGATCAATTTGATTGAGGTGGGAAGTGTTGAGCTTGAAGGATAGATTATTAGGTATGAGGAATAAGAAGTTTGAAAAGTTTAAAGAATTGGGAGGTGATATGTGAGATAGGTTTAATAGAATCTACTTAAATAAGGGTGTTTTGTGGAGAGGGGACAATGGAAAGAGAAATAACTAAGTAAAATCTATCAATACAACTAAGTTTCCCTTAGTTCACCATCTCTTTAGTTGGTCCAAGTGAACTAGTGATGAGTATAAGAATATTTTTTGTCTAAAATGGGATCTAAACCCCTCATGGTATTTCTAGTTAGGATGTAGGAATTCAATTATTTTTTAGAGAGTTTATGAGAACTAAACCAACTTGTATCTTGGTTTTTTCCACCATATCATATTCACCTCCTTGTAGCCATTTAGTCATAGGGATGGCATAAAAATCCATTCCCACAATTTAACTTGAGATGAGGAGTCATTAGGCATACAATAAAGAAAAAATGAATAGGTATTCCTTGGATTAGTAATAAGCACTAAGCACAATTGTTGTTGGGATTCACTCCTCAATAGATGATAAACTTAGCCAAGTATTGGGAAAGGTGGGTCAACCTTGCATCCTAATATTTTGATTTATTATTTTGTCCTCATATTAGGAAATGAGGCATCTCATTTTGTGTTTGTAGTTATTTGTCATTTGTTGAATGCTTTGGGAGGTGTCTAAGATGTTCTAAGAACATATAATATCATTATAGCTTTATAAGATGAAACCCTCTTATGAAATATTCTTATGACATTTAAGAGCATGACTATAGAATATTTACAGTAAAGTATTGACCAACATTATGAAAAATCATAAGAAATATTTTAATGGGTTTGAATATATCAAAGTGGAATACAAAAATTGTGGTTGAATTATTTTCACTCATGGTTTCAATAAACCACTTTTAATGTATAGTTTCAAAACATCCCATTTATTAGTGCTTGAGTATATAATATCACATGATTCATATGATTGGCTTGTAGGTATTGTTAGTGCTTGAGTATATAATATCCCATTTATTAGTGTAGGAATATTTTTACACCACTACTTTCTTTCATTTGGTATTAAGCCTTGGTCATCTTACATTATAGGTGTTACAGGTATAGTTTTTTTGTACTAATCTTGGAGTGAGTGGGACCTTGCATAAAAGAAAATCTTGTTGTAGGAAAAATAGCAACTGCACATGTCAAGCAAAAAGATGTGGACATTTATAAGAACTTTTTTTCTAAGCAAAAGTGGGAGACCACTTATAATTTTATTTATATATATTATTTTACATATAGCTAGTTCAAGCGGACATACTAGCAAGAAAACTCCCAGTTGCAGTCTGAGTAACAAATTTTACAAAATATCAAAAAGACCAGTGAGGTCCCAGTACAAATGACCAATTGTTTGATTACAACGTTACATAAGCACATTGGTTGAATACATCAGTACATATGCACATTCTCTTATGCACCCAAAATACCCAAAAGAAGACATCATACTAGATATACCCGTGACCCGAATACATAACACTAGAGATTACAAAACCTTACTAAACATAAGACTGATAAGTTGGGAAGCCACTTTCAAAAAGATGTAGATTTTCCACCAACATTTTGAAAGCCATTAATCGAGCTTTCTTCTATTTCCACTTGTTTAACTTTGTGTTGGCGATCATGCTCAAAAGAAGGTTTTGATTTGTTAATATCAGGCACATAACAATAACAAAATTTCTTTTTGGATGAAGATGGAAGTTGCAAATCATGAATGAGAACATGACTTCTCAAGAAAGAAATGGCATGATATTTTCTTTTTAAATCATCAATCTCCTCCATGGAAATGGCAGATCTGTATCTGTTTAGAACTTGGTATAGATGTGAAGAAGTTTCATGCATTGTGGATAATAACATGCCTCAAAATATGTTAGCATACCTCTTCTTATGAAACAAAACCTTCTTTCAATAATTAACATTATAAATTAATACTTGGCTCACATTGTATAATCACACTAGAAACCAACAATGGAAGATTGAGAGTCTCAACTAAGAATTCCACCTTATAGATAACATTCATACTAGAAGCCAACAACTAAAGACCAAATTTCATAAATAAAGAACTTTCATGTGTTCTATATCATGCCTTTGAGGGGTCCACAAGTACCATGAGCCTTTTGAAATCCTTCTCCATCTAAATGCATCCATTCCAAGACCATTGGGAGGTGGGTATATACAATATGAGCCAAGTATTAATTTCTAATGTTAATTATTGAAAGAAGGTATATAAATTATTTGAGCATCTTAACTCTGATACATAGTTACATCTTAGTCAATTTCTCAATGTATGAGTTCCATATATTTGTAAATTTTTCTTAATATAAAAACATATTTTATTTCATTAATTAAACTATTATTCCATGTTACAAAGGATGATCTTATTTTAATTTATAAGTATATAATTCAAAATTAATTAGTAATTTTCAAGATAGAGTACACACAATTTCTTTAGTTAAAATAAAATAATATTCTTATTTCCATGTGAGAGTTATGTAGAATGGTAGCTTGATGTCTCAAAAATATTTCTTTCATGTACATACTAAATTTTTATCATTACATTAAATGAGTGAATCATCTCAATTATATAGCCAAGCACATCAAAAATTTATAGATTGGAAAGAAAAATAATGACACATTTATCATATTTTTATATGTATAAAGTTTATACTATCAAACTATTTATACTTATAGATTAAATTATTTTTGAATTTGGTTATTTGGGTTCAACATGTCATGCTATAGGATTTTCTTGTGGTTTCACCATGTTGTCATGTGTAGATAGCTATGTATTTTATAGGTTTAGGAAATTTAGAGGAAGGAAAAGTTGAACAAAATGCATAAGGATGAGATGGAGCCTTGTTTACCTTAGGATTTCTTTGAGGCTCCCTTTGAGCATAATTGAGGGGTGGTTGGCCCTCTTGTAGACATGACTAATTTAGAAGGTCTTGTCAAGAGAAATTTAGAGGAGATTGGTAGAGACAAGAATCATGTTACAGATGTATTAGTTGGAGTTCATTGCCTCTACCATTCTCTTCAATTGCAACATTCACCTCTTGGTATTTCTTCTAATAATTTAAAAATATGAAGAAGGTTCAAGTTTAGAAGATTATAGGAACCCTTTATTCCCTTTGGTCTCAAGTTTGGAAACTAAAGATGGAAACTCCATTACAAACCTTGAAACTAGGTTCATTCATGGAAAAGGATAAGGTTGAATATAAGATATAGTTCCTTGAAGAATTTTGGATTCAAGTTGTGAAATGATAGATCTACTAATGTTTTTGGGAAAATGACCCTCTTTATTAGATGCATTGCCACTATTGGTGGAGTATTTCTAATTGGATGTTATTTTTCTAACTTACAACTATATTTTTCTTGTTGTTGTTCCATGCCAATATGATTGATCATTTTTTGTTTCTTTATTGGTCCTTGTAAAAGGGTGGGGCCCTTTCAAAATTTCTATTTCTAATTCATAAGTTCAACCAAAAGTATTTACCCTAAAATTAAAATATAAATTTAAACTTTAAAATAACATTTACTCCAATTAATGGTATTGTCATTTGTTCCAAAATTGACAATTTTTAATGTTTAACAACATTACTATTTGGTTCTCCAAGGTCATGCCCTAAAACCAACAATAAAAGAAATATTTATTAGTTCACTTTCTCTTAATGAGAATGGTTTTGTTTGTTATACATTGGGCACTGTATATTGGATAATAACACTTGCAACACTTATATTACTAATATATAACAACATTATTATCATTTCATAACATTAATGGTAAATACTATTATTGCAATATTAAAATTTACTCTAAATAATAATATTACTATTTATAATACATACTAACATTTCCCTTGCACGTTCATATGAAATAAGTGTCAATTTATTATGTTTTATTATAATTATTATCCATAATATAATATTTTCATCAATGTTAATATTTGTATTTACGATACATAATGTGATTATAACCCAATTATTAGTGTTAAGTATGTTATTGGAGATGACATTCCTTAATATAAATATTACCTATTAGTATTATTTTCTTTTATCTTGTAACCACAATAATTTTTCATTTACAACCTTACTATTAAATATTAATAGAGTTTATTCATCTACTCAAAGGAATAAGTTTTACCTGATTTATATTAAAAAAAAATCCTAATATGTAGTTCATCCTCTAATATTCAATGCTGATTTGAAAGAGTGTATATATATATATATATGCTGATTTGAAAGAGTGTGTATATATATATATATATATATATATATATTCTTTATGTTTAATTTCAAAATTTCAATGCTCTCAAGTATAGGTTACAAGTGCATTCTTTACATTTTTTCTCTTTCTTTTGTACTATTTTGTATGGGTGTCTTATATGCATTGCCTCAAACATATAATTTTAATTTCAATTTAGCTTTCAAATGCAAGATTTAAACTTAAGATTGTACTTAAATAATATCATGTTATACTTGCAAATGGGTTTGTTGAAAAGACTTTAGAAACTTTCAAGCAAGTGCAATTGACAACTGTAAAGCCAAATTCCACAACCTTCCCCCTGCTTGTGCCAAAATGGGAGCTTTGGATAGGGTATGGACGTCAATCAAATCATCAAGGGGGAATTTTACCAGATGTTGTAGTTGCAATTGCAAGTGCCTTGGTAGACATGTATGCAAAATATGGAAGGCACATGAACTATTTGATATGTTGCCTCAAAAAAATCTGTTAACAAAGTAAGGCTTTAGAAACATTCAAGCAAATGCAATTAGCAGTGCCTTGGTAGAAATGTATGCAAAATGTGGAAGCATAGACAAGAAACGTTAATTGTTTGAAATTTTTTTTAAATGGGTATGCAAAATCTTTCAAACAAATGGACTGCAAAGTCAAATTCAACACTCCCTGCCCATGCCAAAATTGGAGCTTTAAACCACAGTATGAACATTCATCAAAGCATAATAGAAATTAAGTTTGTTGTTCTTGAAAGGATTTAGAAACTTTCAAGAAAATGCAATTTCAATTTCAAAAAACTTAATTTCAAATCTACTATAAATTTTAACCATTTCATTCCATTTAGGGTTTAAAAAATTTTCAAAATAAATTCAATTTGAAATGCAATTTCAATCACCAACCTGCTGCTCACTATGGCTCGGTCAAGAGGTTGATGAACTTAGAAATGTGGTGCACGTTTTTCCCTTGGGTTCACCACCTTTACTGTTCACATTCGTCGTCCTCCGTTGTTCACGTTGGCCACTTTACAAATAGTCATGTGACAATGACTTCTTTTTCTTTATTTGCCCTAATTCAAGGGGTTCGTTGAGTGGTTCAGTCGAACCATGGGTTCAACCGAACTTATAGGTTCGGTCAAACATATAATAGTGTTTGATCGAACCTATAAGTTCGGTCGAACCCCTTGATATGGTGAAAAAAAAATGAGAATTTCTTCCTAAAAATAATTATAAACCACTATTATGCTTTAACCCTAACGTGATTGCAGGATAATGCCTTGGTTATAGGACATGTGCAAAATGGATCATTTTAAAAATGATGTGACTGAAGGATATATTCAGAATAGGACGTTGTGATTGCAGAATTGCAAGATACGTTGAAAATGGAAATGTTGTAATTACAGGATATGTTGAGAACGGAAATGATTGTGATTGCAGATTATGGTAGCAAACTGTGCACTTGTTGAATTTTCTTTAGAAACTAAGTTTCACATGCAAGTGGCAGCGTAAAAGCCAAACTTCAAACCTTTTGCAGGCATTCCTCCTCTCTTTCTTTTAATACCTTTTTCCTCAAACACATTGTGAATTTGTACAAAAAAGGTTTTATTTGTTACATTTCTTTGTCAGCATCCACCATTCATAGTCATAGAAATAAATAAATGACTTTAATACAAATTTTAAGGACAAGAAGGTTACTGTAGTACAAGTAGATTGAATAATAATGCACAATTCAAACGCTTCAATTATAATCAAACAATGCCAGTGAAAACCAATATCAATTTCATCGAGCTTACTATGCATAACTCTCCTATAAGCAATTCTACAAATTTTCAACTCCTACAAACCTACATTTCTAGAAAACCCATTTTGCAGGGTAAACAAATCCACTCTCATGCGCTAAGTGTGGAAGCTTTAAAAGCAGGACATTGTTTTGGCTTTTAGAAATTTGTGCTTATTGTTTTTATTCTATTTGTTTATAATGGACGTCATTTTTATTTTTTTTGGCAACATGGCTATGCCACAAGGGAAAAGAGCACGCACAAGGCAAAGGAATACTATGTGGAAACTGTATCTACTCTCAAATATGTGCTTGCAAAACTTAGTTCAAATGATTTTTAAGTGGCTTGTAATCTTTTTTGGATGTATGAGAAAATGGACAGTATTTTTTCATGCAAAATAAAGCAATTTCAGTATATGCCTAGATCGAAGGATATTCACCTAATAAATTATTGTAGAGACTTCCAAAAATTTCAAATGATTGCAATATATGCGCTGAAATGAGAGCTTTGGAACTGACTAGATGAAATTGTAGTTTATGCATAGACACGTAGAAACTTTAAAGCAAATACAATTTTTGATTTAAACAAAAAAATCCCTGTCAAAGATTAAACTGTTATAAAATATTGCAATATCTTTGTGGATTTTTTTTTAATTTTTTTATATCATATTGAATGCATTAAACTATCGACGATTCACAACTTAAAAATACAAGATTGAATAGTAGCTATTTTCATTAACTATTACATGTAGAATGGCTAATGATTCACAACTGAAAATGATAAGCATAATGAGAACAAAAGTTAATAAATTGTTTCACATTGGGTTCACCATTATGTGCATGTTGAAAACTGAAAACTAATTGAAACTATATCCAAATTCAAAGCATTTTCAACATTACATCAATGAAGTTTTTCCAAATGAATACAAATGCAAAATGTAAACTATGCAAAAACTAAAACACGTGCATTCAAAAGAAAATGAACTCCATTGTTCTCCTATTCACCAAGATCTTGATTTAAGCATTTGGTGCACTCTAATTTTCACAAGAACAAATGCAACAAGAAGCTATGATGAGCAAAAGAGAGGATTGTACGATCATAATTGAATCTCGAAATTGAATGTATGCTTTTTTGGTGAGAAGACAGGGCTTCTATAGATGAATTCATAGGGTGAATTAAATTTATGGGAGAGATGCGGGATAAAAGACTAAAGTGGAGAAATGCATACTAAAATTAATTGAAATTGATTGAAATGAGAGAGATAAATGAGATGATTTATGATATGATGTAGGTTTAAAATTATATTTAAAATGGATTTTGAAATTAATTGATGAATGATTTAATGAATTAAATGGATTAAATAATTAAATGATTTAATATGCATGGATATTTTAATGATTAATGCAAATGGAGTAATGTGAAATGGATAAATGATTGGTTATGTGGATGGATAAATGCTTATGAATGAATAAATGCTTATAAATGCATTGATGAATGAAATACATGAAATTATTTAAATGAATTAATTAAACAGATAATAATACTCATTTAATTAATAGAAGAAAAATAAGAGGATTCTTAGGACAAACTCTGAGTGTCTACAAATAGAAAACCTAGTCTTGAGGTAGTGTTGATAAGCATAAGGCATGGTTGGTCACTAAGGGTTATTCTCAAGTGGAGGTAATTGACTATGGTGAGATTTTCTTTCTTATTACAAAGCTGACATTTATTTAGTTTCTAGTATCACTTGCAACAGTGCATGATCTAGAAGTGGAATAGATGGATGTCAAGATAGTGTCCCTTCACAATGACTTGGAGGAAGAAATTTATGTCATAGCCAAAGTATTTCATGGTTAAAAGTAAAGAACATTTGGTATGCAAGTTGAAAGAGGCCTTTTATGGTCTTAAGAAGTCTCCTAGAATATGGTAATAGAAAGTTGACACATTTGTGTTGTCTTTGAAATTTCTAAGATCTAAATTAGATCATTCTGAGTATTACAAATCTAATAATGGTTGCATTCTCATAATTGTAATGTACATAGATGATATGTTAATTTTTAGGAATCGTAAAACTTTGATTTCAGATTTTAAGTCTCAGTTGTCAACATAGTTTGAGATGAAGGATCTAGGTGTAATGAGGTATATTTTGGAGATGGAGATTAGAAAAGACAAAGCTAACAAAAATATTTGGTTAATTAAGAGAAAGTATGTGAATTTAGTGTTGGAGAGATTCAACATGACAACTTGCAGACAATTAGTTGTTCATGTAATGCAAGGGATGAAGATTAATTGTCCAAAATCTCCTACTTAAATGGAGGACATGACCAAAGTACCATATGCAAGTGTTGTTGGAAGTCTTATGTACGATATGGTCCATACAAGGCCATACATTGCCCAAGCAGTGGGAACCCTTATTCAATTTATGGCTAATCCTAGATGAGTACATTGGAAAGTGTTCAGATATTTGTGGGGTACTTCCAACTATTCCCTATGATTTCATGGTTATCCTACAAGACCTCGACACTTAGTGAGTATTCATGGATATGTGGATTCATATTTGGTAGGTGACATTGATAGCAAAAGATCCACCTAATGGCACCTTAAAATTTTCAAATTTGAAGAGTCCATATTGAAAAAATTTCGTTTGCACACTTAGAAGTGCACCTGCAAAATCTGCCCAAGTGACCCATTTTGGAGGGTCACAATTCAAAGCCTGTTGATTTTCATACCAAATGGATTGTTGCTCTCCATTCTCCCTACATTCATGTACTCCCTAGTCTGATTTTAAAGCCCCATGATAATATTTTCTATTTTTACCAAGTCGAAAACAAATGCAGTTTGCTCTCTTTTACATCTGAATTTTTGACAATGTTTCAAGGAGGGTCACAATTCAAAGCCTGTTGATTTTCATACCAAATGGATTGTTTCTCTCCATTCTCCCTACATTCATGTACTCCCTAGTCCGATTTTAAAGCCCCATGATAATATTTTCTATTTTTACCAAGTCGAAAACAAATGCAGTTTTCTCTCTTTTACATCTGAATTTTTGACAATGTTTCAAGATGGTCAACTTTGATCCCTAATATCTTGAGAAGGATAATGACTGAAGAAAATCCATTTTGCATACATACTTAGTGTACCTATATGAGCTTATTTTTCTAGTGGCAGCCCCCCAGAAGTTTTTTTGATATTTTTTCAAAGTGGTGACTTTGAGAGCCCTGATTGGTTCTAAATAGGTGCAGTTGCAAAAATGGCCAACTGAACAACTTTGACATTGAATAAATTTTGCTTCTGGATCTCTTTTTATGAGATTTATTGAGTGTCTACATTCATACTAAGTTTCAAGCTCCTATAATAAGTTTTGATGGGTTATTTAATCATTTTCTAATCACAACAAGGCCAAAAATGGTGTCCCAAAAAGTTTAAAATTTTCAAAATCTACGGACAACCCATTTCTTGTTTTGGTCTAAAGCCTCTACAAATCCATTTTAGTCAACATTAGAGGTCATTTGATACATTATTTTAATGTATTCCAGGTGTGGCGAACACATCCCTGGGGCCAATTTACAAAGGAGGTACCTAATTTTTATGGATGGGAAAATTTTGAGAAAATGGGTTTCCTATAAATAATTGATTATGGTTGCACACAAAAAATCTCGGCTCCAGGGGTCACCATTTGTGCGCAGTGAAATTTCTCCATTTGGGTCGCAAGTGTAATTAAAATTTGACCATTTTCTAATGTTTTCAAATGTTAATATTTAAAATATTTTGAATATTGGGAATATGCAAAAATGCATTTAGGCCAAACATAAAATACATTTCAAAAGTTTTGGAGGAAAAGCAAGTTTAATTCTTGCTTGTGATTGGTAGAAAAGCGACAGCATAGCGTCATAGAGCTTCACAGAGAACTCATCACCCATCGCTGGTTTCAAGTCTCTCTTCCGTTTCAAATCAGTGATCAATGATGGCGGTGGCCTCTCATCACCCATCACAGATTGAAGTGTCTTCTTCCTAATCAAATTGGCAATGAGCGATCTCACCTTCATTTCATCGTAGGGAGATTTTGAGTTTAAATTAGTGATGAGCAATGGCTATTGTGTCCATTGCCCATTGGCAATTGGTGGATCTTCCTTCCAAAGTAATGAGCGATGGTCTCTCCTAGTGATGGTTTCTCAATGGTTTTTTAATACACTACATTTTCAAGTGTTTTTGTGCAAAAGAAAGTTTAATTTTTGTTTCTTATTGGTTGAAGAAAAATTTTCATGGATGCACAACAACAGTAATTTCATCTCCATAGCTCATTGTCAGTTCTAAATAAAAATAGTGGAGGTAATCGATGATGGTCAAGTTTGAGCGATGGCCGCAGGTAAACAAAAAGGGAAAATATAAAAATATTTTCAAATGTTTTTATTAAAACAAGAATAATTCTTGTTTCTTATTGGCTGCAAAGAAACTTTTAAAAAATCATTCATTTCATAGCAATGGTAATATTGTTGGTCTCTATTTTGGGTGGGAGAAGTGAAAGCACATCAACGATGGTCTTCCTCCCTCTAATGGATTTCATTTGGAGGCATGTGAGAAGTCTAAAGGGAAACTTTAACCATTCACACAGTACATTCTTTGAAGAGGAAATTATTTACAAAGAGAAAAAGGAGTTAAAAAGAAAGATGGAAAAACATTTTTAACTGTCTAGGTGAATGGATTTTGACCCAAAGTTAATATTTTTCACTTGCACAATGAAATAAAGCTAGTAAATGAGTTTTTATAGTAGGGTAAAATTTTTGCATGGGATTTTCAAGTCAAGGCAGGGAAAATGATGAAGAAGGATGAGTCTTCCCATAGGAGAATATTTTTCTGTTACAGCTGGCAGTGGAGTAAGGAGCAAGAAAACAAAGAGCAGATTTGAACTTCTTCAGCAAGTAAAAGGAAGTTGAAGATCAACAAACCTAAATATGCCAAGTGTCTTCTTCAGATGAACATTTAGGGTTTTTGTTTTTCCTTAAGTGTTGTTCTTGCTCCATTTTTGAGGGAGGTTGTTTTGTAATTTAACATAGAGAACACTGTAGCATGAATACAAAGCATTTTAGAGTTAAGTTTTAGGATCTGAGTCTATCAATATTTATGTAATTTTGATTACAATACTGGCAAAATAATATTTGAATGTTTCGAGTTTGAGACTATTTTACTCTCCTATGTACTGGTTTTATAGATTATGAAAGATACAATCAAGGTTGTCATATTTGTCTCTATCATTTTTAGATAGATGTGTGGCTCTCTTCTTGTTTATTAATTCAAAGAATCAATATAGGTGTTTGAATATGGTTGTAAGTTTGTATTGAATTGAGTGCTAGGATGCTAGTAAGAAGTAAATGTTAAGACACAATGTTGAAATGTTGTAATGTAACATTTTAGGGCTTCATATACTATCAAGTGAAAATTATTATTAGAGTATGTAAGTGTTTGAGTTGACTCCATTCTAAGGATGAGGTACTGATCTAAGTGCACTATTCATGTTACATGTGTTAGTTAATACAACAACTGATCATCTTTTTTAAATCAAATATGAATCTTAGTTTGTTTGTCTAAGGAATTTAATGAATTACATCTCTCATGTTTAAATTAGGCATTACTGTAGAGGTCAGCCAAGCCTTTATAGTATTATGTCTATTAAGCATCTAAAGGAGAAACATTTGTTTACAATGTATTTGGTACTTCAGCACACAAGTATCTATACATATACTATTGGGGTTACCCTCCCAGGTTTAACAAAGCCTGAAGTATAGGGGAGAAAGGGGTATTTTATTCACTCTCTCGTTCATTGGCCATATCAACCCGTTGAGTCTGAATATGTGAGAGTGGCTACTCTTTAGGAATCATTGCATCTGTTTATTTGGGAACCAACAAATTGGTGACTCCACTGGGGACTAGTTCAAAGGAGTCATTTAGTTTGCTAATCTATAATTTTGGGTCAAAATGATCCAATGACCTACATACTTAAAGGAGATTGTTACAATGTTTCTGATGTATTCTTGAAGTATGGTGCTCTGCTGGTGGAGAGAACTCAGAAATACCTAGATCTTGGAAGAATCTTTTTGTTGTTCGAAGATATTTTCCTCTTTCAAAGAGGTGGTGACTCTACATAAGTTTTTACATCATCAGAAGAGTTGGTTGCAACAGTTCTCAAGTATTTTTCTATTGTAATATCTCTGTATGAAGGTTTTCAACAAAAAATTCTAGTTAATACTATCCCTTATTCAGTATTTCAAGATACTAGTAGAAAGGGAAATGAGAAAGTAGGATATTCTAAAAAGGGATATTGAGAAAAAATTAGTTGTAGAGGGAATAAATTTATTTGCAAATATGTATTGTTGTCCTAGTTCTCCCTCTACAAGTTGTAATATCATGCCTAGAACATAGCCATGTCCTCAAAGAAAAGTGTTCACTAGTGAAAGATATGACCCTTTGGATTTTAGTAAAATCCAAGGTTACCCCCATTTTGTCCCAAGAAGAATTAATGAATATTTTCCTAAGTTTAGAGGAGGTTTTGAAGAATCAACATCACAACATGTACAAAGTTTTCTTGATGTAATGGAAGATTGTCAGATAGTAGAAGATGTTGTCATGAAGTTTTTTGTAAGAACTTTAGAAAATGATATTGAATTTATTGGTTTTCTAGTTTACCCATGCATTCCATAGATTCATGGCATGAGCTCAGAATGCCACTTTCATTGGTTATTTTGAAGAAGAGTCCGTGAGTGATGAATGCTTGACTAAAGAAAGTAATCTACATACCCAAGAAGTATTTGAAGAGAAATTTGAAAATAAGGTTGACCCTATGTTACCTATTGATGCATTGTGTGATATAGAAAGATCAGAGGATGAATCCATCTATGATTTTCATCATAGATTCATGAAGTTTCTACTTGTCATACTAGAATCAGAAAGACCTAATGAGTTATTTTGCATTGATTTGTTCTGTGAGAATTGTGAGCTAGGTTTGTGTACTATGATAGCTCACTTGAAGCCCCCTAATCTTAAATGTTTATATCAATAGCTTTCAATAATTGAGGAAATGATAGATAAATATGGAAGTAATCTCCTAACTCAATTATGTGATGGTATTTTTTCAAGACTTAGTCCAATAGATCTAGATGGTATAGAAGAAGATAGTGATAATGCATTGTTTGCTGATGAGGAAGTTGTTTTTCAACAACCTATAGAAGAAATAAACCCAGATGAATATTGCAGCCATAATGGTCATAAAGAGATAGATGAAACATCTGAAGTTTCTTCTATTTGCTCTGAAAATATAGAAATAGAGAGAATATTTTCTATATTAGATGAAGGTTGCAATGATGCAGATGAAACTAAAAGTATTTTCTCATCTATGGATTTTGAATATACAGTTGAAGATTATGTTGATTCTGAAGTTTCATGTCTTCATGATGAGAACAATGGTGTTGTAAATGAAAGTTTGCAACTAGCTAAAAAGTATTTGTGTCTAGGTGATCACAATGATTTCAATTCTATTTGCAGCCCTAGTAACTATGATTCTTCTCATGAGGAAGAGGTAGAATTAATCTCTTCAAGTGGAAAGTGCTCCAACAAAAAAAATTATGACAATACTTTTGAAGGCTCACAAGAACAAGATGATGGATATGAGTTGAATATCTTATTTGAAGAAGACATGTGTGATCAACAATGTCATGGTACACTTGGTCATGAAAATTCTACAAGAGAGTGCATCATTGAAGAAAGCTTTCATGATGATGATACAGAAGAGCCTACTGATTTGAAGAGTACTTTTGAGAATGTCAGCATATCAGATGAAAGTGACAAAGTATGCAATGATTTTTAGTCAAAGCAATCATGTGTGAGAAGTTGCAATGAAGAGATCATTAATGGTTTTCAGTTTGATAGATAGTGAAGAAGGTAGCCTTGTTGATTGTAGCAGCATTATCAACAAAGAAGGAGATATGTATGCAAGTGATTCATGGAATTGATCAGGTCAAGTGGTTGGTTATAAGGAGCATGCATATGTTGATAATGATAAACAAGGAACTCCTGTTTTGTTTGATTCTTTACCTTCTACTTTTTTTGCTGACTTTGAAGTTATCCCTAAATGTTTACATGAGATCAACATTGAAGTTGTACTTGATAGTGGAAATGTAGAGATAAATGTTAGTACAACAAATGATGCTCCTTATGATGAGTTTGTGCTTGAAGAACGTGATTGTGTCAATCACATGGATGCATATGTAGGCCTCTTTTCTAGATCTATAACTCATAGTTTTTCTCATAAGCAGTATGCTTTAGATTTTCAAGTTGGTGCAACAGGAGGTAATGCTGAATATGATACTCTTTGCAATAGTGAATGTGTTTTGAACACTCACTATTATGAATTTGTTGCAAATGAAGATTTTGAGTCATATGAACCTGCGCTTGAGACTTCTTTTTGTGATAATATAATAAGTATTGAAAATATTGTCTATGAGCTTGAAGTAGGAAATATTGTTTGGGATGCTGAAATTTTTTCAGAATGCTATGATTTGAATGTGGATGAAGGTATTATGAGTTTTGGTGAATCTTGTTTTTCAGAACATTGAGGCATGTAATAATGTGATTAAGTTGTGTTGTTTCCTGATGATGATACACTTAACAGTGATGCAAATCATTTGAAGGAGTTTCAAATGTGTGAGCACTCTTTGCTTGACACACAAAAGGATTGCACACTGTTTCTTAAGTATGATGTCTTCTCTGAGCCTGATCTTTGTGAGGGAATTGGTAAATGTGATAAGGTTGTGTTTTCAAATGGTCTTGATCACTATCCTCACATTTTGTCACTTGCCACAGAATCAAAAAATGGAATGAGTGGTAGTGATGCAGCCTATGTCATTTGGTTACCATGTGACAGTAAAGCAAAATTCAAGGTAGCCTGACACTTGCCTTTGCAAGAATAAAGTCACTCATGTTGTTGTGTTGTGATAGGGGAAAGTATAGATAAAGGGAGATTGGATCCTTTAATAGATTGGTATTTGACAGAGGAAAACACTAGTTGTCCTTTTCCATTTGGTGGCCTCGCGCCACCAAGTGAGGTTAAAAGTTGAAAAAAATAGACTTTGTCACCCAATGTTTCTGGCACCTGGTTTGCTCTCCCAAAGATCTGAATTCTTGCTATGCCTATAGGGGGAATACATCCCCAGATAGAGCCACTGATGGAATCTTCAAATTTTTAAATTTGAAGTGCCCATATTGAAAATTTTGGTTTTGCACACCCAAAAGTGCACCTGCAAAATTTGCCCAAGTGACTTACTTTGGAGGGTCACAATTCAAAGCCTATTTATTTTCATACCAAATGGATTGTTGCTCTCCATTCTCCCTAGATTCATGTACTCCTTGGTTCGATTACAAAGCCCCATGATCAGATTTTTTATTTTTACCAAGTCGAAAGCAAATGCAGTTTGCTCTCTTTTATATCTTTATTTCTGACAATGTTTCAAGGTGGTCAACTTTGATCCCTAATATATCGTGAAGGATAATGACTGAAGCAAATCCATTTTGCATACATAATTAGTGTACCTAGATGAGCTTATGTTTCCAGTGGCAGTCCCCCAAAAAAAATTTTGATATTTTTTCAAAGTGGTGACTTTGAGAGCCCTGATTGGTTCTAAACAGGTGCAGTTGTAGAAATGGCCAACTGAGCAACTTTGAAATTGAATAAATTTCGCCTCAAGATCTCTTTTTTTGAGCCATATTTTGCACTACATTCTTGGGTTATCTTTCTACATGCCTACTCAGTTTCAGGCTCCCAGGATAAGTTTTGATGGGGTATTTAATCATTTTCTAATCACGACAAGGCCAAAAATGGTGTCTTGAAAAGTTTCAAATTTTCAAAATCTAAGGACAACCCATTTCATTTTTTTGTCTAAAACCTCTACAGATCCATTTTCATCAAGATAAAAGGTCATTTGATACATTATTTTAATGTATTTTAGGTGTGGTGAACACGTCCCGGGGCCAATTTACAAAAGAGGTACCTGATTTTTTATGGTTGGGTGAAATTTGAGGAAATGGGTTTTCTCTAAATAATTTATTATGGCCATACACAAAAAATAGTGACTCCAAGGGTCACCATTTGTGCGCAATGAAATTTCTCCTTTTGGCCATAGGCATAATTAAAATTTGCCAATTTTCTAATCTCTTCAAATGTTAATAATTAAAATATTTTGAATATTGGGAAAATGAAAAAATGCATTTAGGGAAAACATAAAATACATTTCAAAAGTTTGGGAGGAAAAGCAATTTTAATTATTGCTTGCGATTGGCTGAAAAGCAGCGCAAAGCTTCACACGGCTTTAGGGAGAACTCATCGCCCATCACTAATTTCAAGTCTTTCTTCCATTTCAAATCAGCAATCAACGATGGTGGTGGCTTCTCATCACCTATCACCAATTGAAGTGTCTTCTTCCTCATCAAATTGGCAACGAACGATCTCACCTTCATTTCACGGGAGATTTTGAGTTTAAATTAGTGATGAGCGATGGTTGTTGTGTCCATTGGCCATTGCCAATTGGTGGCTCTTCTTTCCAAAGTAATGAGCAATGGTCTCTCGATGGTTTTTTAATACACTACATTTTCAAATGTTTTTGTGCAAAAGAAAGTTTAATTTTTGTTTCTTATTGGTTGAAGCAAATTCTCACAGATGCACGACAACAGTAATTTCATCTCCATCGCTCATCACTAGTTCTAAATAAAAATGGAGGAGACAATCAGCGATGGTCAAGTTTGAGTAATGGCTGCAGGCAAACAAAAAGGGAAAATATAAAAATGTTTTCAAATGTTTTTTATTAAAAAAAGAATAATTCTTGTTTCTTATTGGTTGCAAAGAAACTTTTAAAAACTCATTCATTTCACAGTAATGGTAATATCGCTGGTCTCTATTTTAGGTGGGAAAAGTGAAAGAACATCAGCAATGGTCTTCCTCCCTCCAATGGATTTCATTTGGAGGCACGTGAGAAGTCTGAAGGGCAAAGTTTGATATTTTATACAAATTAAAGGGAAACTTTAGCCATTCGCATAGTGCATTCTTTGAAGTGAAAATTATTTGCAGAAAGCAAAAGGAGTTAAAATGCAAGATGGAAAAACATTTTTAACTACCTAGGTGAATGGGTTTTGACCCAAAGTTAATATTTTTCACTTGCGCAATGAAATAAAGCGAGCAAGTGAGTTTTTATAGCAGGGTAAAATGTTTGCGCAGGGTTTTCAAATCAAGGCAGGGTAAATGATGAAGAATGATGAGTCTTCCCAGAGGAGAATATTTTCCTGTTGCAAGGCAATGGAGTGAGGAGCAAGAAAACAAAGAGTGGATTGGAACTTCTTCAACAAGTAAAAGGAAGTTGAAGATCAGCGAACCTAAATGTGCCAAATGTCATCTTCAGATGAACATTTAGGGTTTTTTTATCCCTTAAGTGTTGTTCTTGCTCCATTTTTTAGGGAGGTTGTTTTGTAATTTAACACAGAGAACACTGTAGTTTGAATACAAAGCATTTTAGAGTTAAGTTTTAGGATATGAGTCTATCAATATCTATGTAATTTTGATTACAATACTGGCGAAATAATTTTGAATGCTTCAAGTTTGAGACTATTTTACTCTCGTATGTACTGGTTTTACAGATTATGAATGATACAATCAAGGCTGTCTTATTTGTCTCTATCATTTTTAGATAGATGTGTGGCTTTATTCTTGTTTCTTAATTCAAGGAATTAATGTAGGTGCTTGAATATGGCTGTAAGTTTGTATTGAATTGAGTGCTAGGATGCTAGTAAAAAGTAAATGTTAAGACACAATGCTGAAATGTTGTAATGCAACATTTCAGGGCTTCATATACTATGTGAAAATTGTTATCAGAGTATGTATGTGTTTGAGTTGACTCCATTCCAAGGATGAGGGATTGATCTAACTATGCTATTCATGTACATGTGTTATTTAATAAAATTAAATCAAATATGAGTCTTAGTTTGTTTGTGTGAAGAGTTTAATGAGTTACATCTCTCATGTTTAAATTAGGCATTATTGTAGAGGTCAACCAAGCTTTTATAGTATTGTGTCTATTAAGCATCTAAAAGAGAAATAATTGTTTACAGTGTATTTGGTACTTCATCACACAAGTATCTATAAATATACTATTAGGATCACCCTCCCAAGTTTAACAAAGCCTAAAGTACAGGGGGGAAAGGGCTATTTTATTCACTCTCTCGTTCATTGGCCATATCAACCCATTGGGTCTAAATATGAGAGTGGCTACTCTTTAGGACTCATTGCATCTATTGATTTGGGAACCAACAACACCAGTGGCTATGTGTTCACGATGTTTGGTGTTGCTATTGATTGGATGAGTCATGACAGGATGTAGTTGCTTTATCCACTACAAAAGTAGAGTACATGGCATCTACTCATGCTTGCAAGGACTCCATTTGTCTTAAGAAATTCTTTTTTGATAATGGTTTTGGTACAGGACAAATTACTATTTGTTGTGACAACCAAATTGTCATTATCTTAGCAAAGAATCATCTTTCGATGCTAGAACAAAGCACATTGATGTTAAGTTTCATTGTGTTTGTGATATGGTGGAAGATGAAATGGTGAAGTTGGAGAAGGTTGATATATTGGTGAATGGGTGCTATGTGATTTCCACAATCCATAATGCTTCTAATTTTTCTACTTCTGTGTTTCGATTGTGTACTAGTTTTTGTATAACATTTTAGATCACACTCTATGATCCATCATCAGGATGAAAGAGAGCTCAAGGAGATTCATTATGGTTTGTTGTAGACCCAACTTGCTTAAAAGGAAAAAGAGAGAGGTTGTGGAAAGAGAGGGGGAAGGAGACATGCAACCCAAGTTCAGAAGGAGACAAATAGAAAAATGAAAGCACATTGGTGAATGTTATTGATACATTGACAAAGCTAATGATCATTGATACGTTTAGATGGTGTTCATAGTCTATGGGCATCACAACCTCTAGCAGTTAAATCCTATTAGTTCCATTGGATCTTCAAAGGTGTTTAACAAGTGGGAGAATTTTAGGAAAAATAAGGTGTCTCAACCTTTGATTTTTCTTAGCACATGTGTTTATTTATTTAGTTGTTTATTTTATTATTTGCGGTCTTTATTTGTTGAAGATAACTCAAGAAAGAGTTGGAAGTGGAAAGTTGCTATTATAGGTGAAGTTGTGCATTAAGGAAATTTATATTTCATGTTGAGTTTGCATGGAATGTGATATTTCTAGAGATACGATTATATTTTGGCAGGTGCATATTTTGCATGTGTGGTTTTAATGACAATTGGTAGTGACAATATTGCATGTGTTTAAAATTTGAAACTTATTGTTATGCATGTGTAGCAGTTTTGGCATTTTCTATGTTGCATATTCAAACTAGTGCATTGTAAGCTCCTATATATTGAGCACTTGTATTTTGGATTTTTCAATAAGTTGTTTTGTTGAAATACCATTATGTTGTCTCTTATTAGTCCAAAATTAAGAAGTGTGAAGACTTCTACAAGAGCATAGCTTTGCAATTATATTGTAACATTTTTGTTGTTGTTGAATAATATAATTGAGTTGTGTTTCACAATGTGGGGTTTTTCTCTCGAAAGGGTTTTCCCCATATAAAATTTTGTGTTATGGTTTGATTTTTTTATTTGCTTATGATATGTGTGTGCATCTAAATTTGTAAATAGTATAAAGGTGATTAAGAATTTTTTGCAACTATCTCCTTCTTAGATTGGTGTAGAAAGCATCTTTCATGCACTTGGATTCCTTTCAAGTTGTAGAACCTATGAAATGTCCTTTGGTTAGGGTAGAATATTATTTAAAAAATGTAAGGATCATTCTTCATATAAGTCAGGCTTTTGTTCTGATTCGAAGTTTGTTGGAGAGGTTTGAATTTAACCCCCCAATGATTGTAATGGTTCTTTCTATCCTTTTGATGTATTTTTTCATAATTTGTTTCTTGTGAGGCCTTTACTAGGTTTAAGGTATGTTTCTTCATATTTTTTTTCCTCTTTTTGTTGTTAATGTTTTATTTTGATGCAAAAAGTTTTAGGGTCCTTTAGAAACCCTTTTAATGTTTATAGCTCTATCCAAAAGTATTTATCTAATAAAAACAAAAGGATTTGTTTTATTGTTCAAGGACTTCAATTTTAGATGTCTTGATCGAAGTATCATGATATTATTTCTAGCTTTTCTAAAGTTAAGTTTGGAGTTTTACATTCACAAAAACTTGGATTGTATTATTGTACAATCCAATGCTTCAAAGAGTATTTTAAATTTACAATTATAGAAATATTTCTTTATTAATAAAGGTTTGTGTGGCTAAATAATCAATGAGGTTATAAATTGGAACCTCATTTTTATGAGGGGAAAATGATATTCAATGTCACTAGACAACATACAGTCACGTATTAATTATAAAAATCATTAATATATTATTAAGGATAAATGAATGATTGATTAATATTTTTTAAATTAAAAAATAAATTAGGAATAAATATATTATTTTTTATTACAATAAATTGGTTTTGATGGGATTGTAACCGTATACATTAGAAAGGATAGATCAAAGCAAATACAACCACCTCCAAAATGGGAGTAAGACACAACTAAGACAAAACTACCAAGCACAAACCAATAAGAGTCAATGGTATAGAAGGAATAGGACTCACCGGAGTCTTGCCAATTCTTGGTGTAAATAGGTGTTTTACCTATATAGTTCCTATTTACATGTTAAGTCCACTTAGGTCCTAGGAAGGAATCTTTCTAGAACTAAGCATTAGTTGTCACTTATATTATCTAGATGGATTTTATCTAATTATTGTGTCCTAGGTAGTTATGAGTTAGTTGTCTCATGAGATAGGATTAAGAGACTTGGCATGATCTTGTCCAATCCTATCTCACACCTTGCCTATATATGCAAGGCTTCATATATACATTGCAAATTTATTTTGACATTCTTGCATCCATAGTCCTAGCATGGTATTTATGCCATTTCTCTCTTGTGAAAGTCATTTTATCTTGCAAGTGATCTTGGGGTGTTGAGGCATTCATCATAAACTCCTAAACCAATGACATGAGAAACCCCCTCAAGAACCATTAGGGGAATGGAAAGACAAGTTTTAACATCTTGAGAAAACTCGTTATCTTGAAAGGAACCATAAACAATAGAGTAAAAAGAATTAATAGTCAAGTGACCTTCATGAGCACTCCACCACAATGTTGTGCCCTTGTGTCGAGAGAGTGGGCAATCAAAACCGAAGTGATCAATGACAAAACATCATCTACATCTAAAAGGTAGATTCTTCTAGTCAAGTGGTTCAATTCAAGACCTATCCCCCACCATCAAAATAATATCCCCATGAAGATTCTTGGAGATATCAATGTTCACTATAATAAAACATAGAGTGATCCATGTAGGAAGTAGTAGAGTCAACCTTCAAGAAATAACCAATAGCATTGTCAATGGCCTCCTAAGAAGAATCTTCCCATAATTGGAGAGGAAGATATAGAAGTTGAACCCACACAAGTCTAACATTAAAAGTTTTAGAGAGGGGGTTAAAGGATATAGGCTAAGGCTTGACTAAGAGAGAGTGCTCTCTACACATCCATAACCTATTGTTAAGTGTTAAATCTCTATCTTTCGAAGATGAAAAATATGCTATGAAGAAGTCCTTAGTACAAGGAAAAATCTCAATCTTCCCCTTAATAAGAGGTTTCCACAAATCCAAGACCAATTGTGTAAATCAAGGAGAGAAGGCCAGAAAATTTCTTGCAAACCAAACCCCTACATAAATAAAACTCTTCATTTTAAAGCACATCTTATCCACAAACCACCACAATGGGAGATTGTGCATGGGGAGGGGCCATAATTTGTCCCACAAAGGGCATGTAGCACCCCTGAAACCCAAAATAGTTGCATAGAACCACTAATGAATAGATTTCAAAGTTACAAACTTCATGAAACAAACAACATAGCTACTAGGAGAATTTTTGATCATCAAAATAAAGCCTATAGGTTTGTGGCACCACTAGCATCCTTAGAAACCAACACCAACTTGACCATGGAGATTAGATGCAAATTTGTCACCTAAATTGGAAAAAGTAGGGGTGGAAAAGAATACTTGTTAAATTCCATGAGCAAAGGAAGCATGACACCCACACCAAAGGCACCCAAATGAAACTAAGAAAAAGAACCATTTGCACCAGCACTTGGTGAAGCACCTAGAGAAACAATATAAATGAAAACTCCACTTCCAAAAATATTAAGGTTAAGCATAGAAGGACCATGGTCATCGAAATTGGAAGAAGGAAGGCATGAAAAAAATTCAATCACAAGAACCAACATGTAAAAATTGTCCCTCAGTTACTACTATTTTTTAATTCAATTCTCAACAATTACAAACCTAACCAACCAAGCATTATGCTTCTAGCTTAGAAGTGTTGACTTCATAACTTCTCTAATCACCATGGTGGCAACAACTCAATTCCACCACTGATATACTTAGACTCAAAGGTGATAAGCTCCCAATGTTATGGTCATCCCTAGACCCAAACCTAAACCTTCTGGATTCATTCAGGATGACATTGCCTACGTATCCTTTTTGGGAATTAGAGGCTTTACAATATGTACACCAATGATAGAGAGAGTTCATCTAGTTAAATTGTATGAGATTTTCGACCTCTCTTTTAAATCATGAGTATTAATTAATATTATGCTTTTAAATTAGTCCAATTACACTAGAATGCTAATAACACATGTTGTCAAGTGTTGATCTATACCAATCATTAGTGTACAAACACACACAAATACATTTATAGGGTTCATATTATTCCATAATCCTAAGTTCACATAGTGATTGGCTCAAGTATACAACACTTATACATAGGGTCACTAATTCACACATACATCACATGTACAATAGTGACTAGCTCATATACCATAAATTCAACTTTCCAAAGTGTAACCCTATTTATATGGTTCATACACAAGAACATATGTCTCGCGTAAGAGAATATTAGAAGGAGAGGATACCATGGGCTTTCCATTTGTGTCCTTTGTAGCAATAGTGAAGAATAAACTAATCACATCTTATTTTAATGCTCTTTCTCTATTGTGATCTAGGGCTTATAGTAGAATATTTGGAACCAATCTAGTATGATCCATGATGTCTTCTTGTTTGATTTTTGGGCTAATATTGGTTGACCTTCAGCTTTACGTCCTTTCTTATGGCTACTTGGGATATTGGTCCCTTTCTCCTCTAGAAAATTTAGTTAGAGTGAAACTAGTGTATCTTCCAAGGGTACGAAAGCATAGTAATGCACATTTTGCATAAGATTAGGAGTATCCTCAAAGAGACTGTTGAGGCTAAGTTTAAAATTGATGATCATTTTTTTTCTTCCTGTGTATGAATTGCAAAACTCTTGGAGTTATTCCCTTTTGGTGCCTCACAGGTTTGGCCTAGCCATAGAGTGTTGCCTTTGACGAAAGTTAATAAGTTTGGTAGGTGGTCTCAGCTTAGTGGTTTTTTTAAAATTAATTTTGACAACTCTACACAAGGCAATCTAGGTACAACAAGAATTGGTGGAATTACTTGAGAGTATGAAGAATTGGTACAATTTTTATTCTCTAGTTATATGGAATTACACTCAAATAATCAGATGGAGGCTTGGGCCATTCAAGGTTTTGGAGAGAGCCTATGAGTTGGGCTAGAGTAAGGTCATATATGAAATGGATTTTATGATCTTGATTTCTCTGTTAAATAAAAGAAATATCCAAGAATCTTCCTAGAGATTGGCTCTAGTGATTAAGAAAAATTATAAGTCTAGCCACAAACTTTAAAGCAATATACTTTGTTCACATTCCTAGGGAATGGAATAAGGTGGACAATTGTTTGGTTAAATGGGCTTTTGAAGTGATACATAATTGGAATGATTAGGTGGTATAAATTTGGGTTGATGGTTAAAGGAAATCATAATCTTGATAGGAGTTTAGATTTTATCAAATGTAATATTGGGTGATATTACAAGAACCCCCAATGGGTTCTCTCATGTTGTCTATCTTGATGGCTATAACTATCTAGAAGTCATTTTGGTAATATGTGATTGATTTTCTTTGAATAAAATTTGTATTCCCCTCACTCTAAACAATAGGAGGATGGGTATAATTAGCTTTAGGATTGATGATGGATAAATAGTGTTGATTTTATTCCAAATAATTTGTCACTATCAAAAACTACCTCAATTTGATGAATATCTCAAAATTTAAGTTGGCATAGAAAATTTGCAAATCAATGATATACCCTTTGCAAATGATCTTGACTATCACAAAACCATTTTGACATGAAAAAGCAATTTGAAACGCAAAAATAGTTGATCAAAAAGTACTACTACAAATTTGAGAAGTTAATGTGGTGCATAGATACATCATAGAGAAGCTTGACAAATCAATAGGTGAAAAAGTTTTCCTAAGTCGAACCCATGGGTTGACTTAATTAATGGCAATGAGAAAGATAAAAAATAGCATTCAGAAACATGTAGATTAGACCTTTACTATGATGATTCAAATTTGGTTCCTTTATTACCTTTTAGAATTTAAGTATACTCTAATCCTTTATTGCTTTTTTAGAATTGAAGTGTGGTCTAAATTTTTCCTCTATGATCACTATATGTTTTAATGCACAATGAATGTACTGGATCAGCTTGTAATGGCTAGTAAAAGGAGATGAAAAAGTTTAAATTTGAATTTAATGCTTTAGACTTCACAGTTCGTTTTTGTTTTCCTCAAGATTAAACTAGATTAACCCCACATCCCCAAAGTAAATGATTTCAGGGCACAAAATGCTGATTTAAGGTTGAGAATTAATAGAATTAGTGTGAACAGATACAAGATTGGGAGCCCAGTAAAATCCAATACCATGCAGTTTATTAGTAAATTTCATTAATAATATGCAGTTTATTACATTAATAACATTTGAATCAAAATGAACACAAAACTAATTTTAATTTACAAAATTAAACAGCTTAAAAAATCCTGACCTGTGGTTTTTGAAATTATGTTGAATTGAAAAATTTATCTCTTGTACATCTTGTGAAAAGTTATCCAGTTGGAAAAGAACATCTAATAAGTATATAAAATCTCAGTAATCACCAAAACACAAGTTGAGATCTGCGTTTTGCAGTGATGTTGCTTCTTCTTGCAGCTTTTATTACTGCACTCATATCGAAAACCTTATTTCACGAATCGAACAGAATATATAATGCAGACAAATTCAAAGTATGGTATGCAATTCCACAATAATATTGCACAGATTAAAAGCTCAAAAAATATCAAAATTAGACAGCATAGATTTTACTCAAAACTTAAATTGAGCTTGCCCCTGTTATGCTCTCTTATGTGCACTCAAATTTAAGATTAGAAATCCTCTGGTTGTGCAACAATCCAATTTGGTAACTGAAGATTGGCAAATTTGGTATAAATAATTAAACGAACAATTTATGTTTGCTATAAAACAGTTGCTTGGTTCACATTTATCTTTGATATGAATAAAGAGATGAGTTGGTTTCTATTCAACATTTGTTTTGTTTAAGTAAAAGCGAACTACAGAAAATACTCACTGAAGAAGCTGCCTTGGGAGCCCCTGCAATCCATGGAGGAAGACAGAACCCAGTGACCTTTGAAAGATCAATGGCACTAATCACATCTTCTAAGTTACTCCTCATCGATACAATGTCTGCAAGTGCAGCTTCAATTGCGATATCTGTAGCTGCCCCAATCGCCATACCCACATCAGCAGCCAAAAGTGCTGGTGAATCATTGATACCATCACCCACCATTGCTACTGTCATACCAGACATCTGCAGATCCAAGAGAGGACATGAACTCTACATCAATATTAAACACATTTTTGCAATTGTGTGGACAGTTACTTAAAAGTAAAAACAATAATCTTCATTGCAAAATGCTAATGACCTAAAAAGAAGTTTCTAACTCTTATGGGTAGTTCATCTAAAATACTTCAGGGGGCCTAATGCTTGGCTAAAGCTTTCAACACTTAAAAAAGAGTGCTTAAGACAAAAGTACCTGCAACTCTTTCACTTTGTCTGCTTTATCCTCAGGTAATGTTTCTGTCTTGACAGTCTCAATTCCAACCTCTTTGGTGATAGCTTTTGTTGTACCTCAGTTGTCTCCAGTGACCACTATACTCTCAGTGTTCATCGACTTCCAGATGGATACTACATCTCGTGCCTCTGGCTTAACTGGGTCCAATATTTCAATTATCCCAATTAATTCTCCATCAAAAGAAATCGAAATTTCTGTTCGAGCCATCTCTTCAGGCTCCCTCAAAATTTCATATGCATTTTCAGAAATGGTGATTTCAGTATCTAACATGAGCTTTGTGTTTCCTACAAGAATAGTCTTGTTCTCCAGTAAAGCCCTGACACTATGGCCACGTATGGAACCAAAATCTTGAGCTTCAGGCAACCATCTCAGATCTGAACTTGCTGGTCTAAATTTTTTAGCATACTCAACAACAGCCTTGGCCAAAGGATGTTCACTGTTTGCCTTGAAACAATGCCATATTCAACTAATCAATCAGAAAATCCCTTTCGAATGTTCAAGTGAAACAAATCAATTCAATGCAAATCGAGGTTAATGATTCAAATGACGTTATACTTGTAACAGCCAATACAAAGGAATACTTCTTTCCCCTGCCAGACTGTAATCTATGCTACAAGAGCCAGTCACATTAATGAATTGAATAAAGAGATACTGAACGAAAAAGACATTTGTTTGCACAGGAAAGGATACCGAACAAACAAGCAGTAATCAGAGAAGGTTGGTGTTTAAGAATACCTCAGCCGCAGCAACCAATGCGTGGAAATCACGTAAGAGCATGGTTCTTAGGAGGTGCATATTAACAACTCAAACTCATACATTTTTTGACGGGATGGAAGACCTAGGGTATGAACCAATCTTTCCTGCTACAAACCGTGCGAGCCAGGTGGTAAAAGGAATTGCAATAACCTACATATACGGTACCAAAGTACAACACATAGTTACAAAGTAAACCAAAACAATCAAAACATCCATGTTGGCGGAGCCATTACGTATAGCTTTATATGCACCAGTATAAAAGCACCAACCAATAATAAATTGCACAGGAGTTGATAATATCCACCTTAAAAGCTCTCTAAGCATTAACATATTTACCAGTTTTAATTTTATCCCTCTAATTCTTAGAATAGACTTACGGTAACTATTAAATTTTTCACTTCTGCCAAGGCCTCCTGCTCTTCAGGCTGAAAGTTGAAACAAAGTTGACTTGCAGTTTCAGAACATGTCTCCTCAATCATCTATGTCATGCAACTAGAGAAATTAGTTGTGACATGCAATCCAGAAATGACAGGACCGGTCATGGAGGTGATTGAGGAGACATGTTCTGGAAACTGCAACGCAACTTTCACAGGTACAAATTTCTCCTCCTTTTCTCTCCCTCATTCGCACCTCAAAAGTTTCCTAGGTATACAAAATATAATAGAATTGCACAAGTCAAAAGTGGATCTGTAGCAATTGAATTGAATTGCATTGCCTGTCAATGAACATCTATTTATAGATATTTAATTTTCAAATATTTACTACGCCGAGAGACTAAAACTCGCTTATAATATATATAAATTTATTTCTCGTAAAAAAGTCCCTCCATGAAAAGATTAACTTATTACAGACCGTTAAGCAATTTTATCATTGGAGAGACTTGAAATTATGAAAACTTTGTGATCTGGAGAAATAAGTAGGTCTGTTTTTTAACCTGTCTTTGATCTTGTACTACAGTCTAGGCTGTCTTTTGCAGTCAACAATAGTTGTATTGTACGACCTCTGACCACCTCCTGGGCCCAGAATACAGTTATCGTTTCTTCATCATAATACTCCATCTGGTCTATAGAAGCGTTGGATCTTGCCGTTTTGTATTTTCTCTACTGTTTTAGCATTCTATTTTCCAATATTTATTTACCTACACTTCACTGTTTGAGTATTCTATTGTATGAAATTTATTATAGTCAAACAATTAAGATTAATTTATATCTCATTAAAAAATATATATATTGTATTACGATTACCTCCTACTTATCAATATCTCTTATTTATAGAAAAGATTAAATTTGATAATCGAATGATTGTATTTATGATTTTCTTTTTCTAAAATACGTTTTTTTTTTTAAAGTGTGTGTATATATAAATATGTATGGAATCATCTTTCAAAGACATGTTAAAAAAAGTGTTTACATGATTCTAAATATGAAAACAACCACACATTTGAAACAACTTCAATGTAAAAAAGAAACAATTAATCACAATGTCATATTCTCATAATGGTATAAACATGATTATGAAAATGATGTTGAGAATTTTGGCTTGTAATTGTGTGTGATTTTTAACATCGACGTTTCGGATCAAACTCCATGATCCATCATCACTCACTCTTTTCTCTACTTGGATTATTCTTATCTTGATAATGGATCATGGAGTTTCATCTAAAACAACGATGTTAAAACTCACACACAGTTACAAGCCAGAAATCTCAGCATCATTATCATGGACTGTGAAAACTACATGCTATTAATGAAAATCAAAGTTAAGTTGCAAGAGCTCTTAAACTTAGGCACAAAGGAGGTTCCCTACCATTAGGGTAACTTCACACTCCATTAGGTAGGTCCTTTCCATCACCAATAGGCTCCCACTTAGTGACGGAATTTTCTTCATTTTCTTGGAGTTGATATGTTGGTGCTCAAAGCCACACCCTACAACTTTAGAGAATGCACTTTAAAGTCTAAACTAGGGGAATTTAGGTTGATTCAAACTAACAAGGCAAGACTCATGATCAAATTGGAGGGGATTTTGGTCAATTGAAAAGATTAAACAACAATTCTACCCTTATGCCTCTACTAGGCCAAAGAGGGTATTCTCAAAGACTATTATAAGACAAATAAAGACAAATAAAGAAAAAAATGGCCACAAAGCTTAGCCATTCCCTTTACACAAGGATACCCTAGATATTTATCAAAAAAGCACCCCTTATATTGGCTTATTGTTGTTGCTAACCAAAGATCTCTTATTAGCATATTAATCAACTAAAGATGCAAAAGTAATTTATACCTCCACATGTAAATCCATGTATAGTTTCATACTTCATACGTAGTCTAGAAACCCAAAACATTTATAACTCCCTAAAGATGGATAACAAATGTAGACTCTCAAGGGACATGGAGAAAGTAAATATCATTGAGTCTATACAAGTTGGTAGGATGCAATAACACTAATTTTATTATGAAGGTAGACAATAATTTTCATACTTCATAATAAGTTGGTAGAGAATAATTTTCATTATAAGGCACAATCAAGTTATCAAAGGACTAGTCCTTTTAGGAACATAATAATTTGAATATTTTTCCTAATTAGGATTTTCTATGGCTTGTCACCACTAAGAGCCTTAACTATCTATTATGTGACAAGGGTCACACCCTTGGCCTTCAAGTTCTTGAGACCAAGCCTCCTTTTAGGAGGGGCCTACACCCTCATGATATTTTGTTTTGTAAGTTTCTAGTGAAACCTTTGGATATAACATTTTTAAAAATGTTTGGAGGTCTTGAAAGATTGTTAAAGATTTTTAATCAAGGAGTATAATACTTTTAACAAGTATAAGAAATATTTTTTCCTACTTCTCTCTCCTTTGCTTATGTTTAAACTTCATGCACACATGGTGGACTCTGGCTTGGGGGTACCCCACGATCCCCCCTTGTCCTCCCCTGATCTGATCCTTGTCCAAACACATGTGGGTTTGAGTCCCTCAGGGAGCACTCTTGGCTTCTCTATTTCTAGTGCTTCTGTGATTCCGGGTTGGCCCAGATCACCCATGATTCTGGTTTTATCTGATGGGAAAGTGTTGATGGTCATTATCTCACCAGAAGTTAAAGTTTGGAAGGATGTGCTGACTAATGGTAGTCAGATTGATAAGGGCCCTTCTCCTCACCCTGAAGAAGAGATTACTGCTACCGACACTAACTTCGCAATCCCTAACTCAATTAGTGATAGGATTGTCTTCTCAATGGATAATGTGGTGGTAGGTAAATTTCTCTCCTTTCACCCCACGGTGGATATGGCCAGGAGATGAGCTACAACTAAATGGCGCCTCAAAGGTAGTGTGGCTATTTATCTTATGGTGAGTGGTATTTTCCTCTTCAAGTTCATGGCTTTAGAAGACTTGATCTCAGTCCTCTCTATGAGACCTTGGGTCTATGGAAAGCATAGTCTAGCTTTGTATCGATGGAAGCTGAGGTTCGACCCTACAATGGATCTCAATAAATCAGCGTTGGTTTGGGTCTATCTGTCTGGTCTTCCTCTGGAATACTAGGATGATACCATATTCAAATCCATTAGGGATTCCTTGGGTCAGTTCATTAGTTCAAATTCCATTACCAGGTCCAAATCTAGGTTATTTTTTTCCCGCTTTTGTGTTAATATTGAAGTGTATAAATCCTTTCCTACTTCAGTGAAGCTTTGTTCTAAGTTTGGTTCCTGGAACCATCAAGTCTATTATGAGAATGCTATTGTTTACTGCCAGAAATGTGCTAAACATGACCACCTAATCATAAACTACAAATCTACTTTAAAACATGTACCTAAACCTAGTGAGTCTGTTGTTGATGACCACTACCCTTTTGAAGATGACATTCTGAAGATTGTTGACTTCCTGGCCAAGTCTAGCTCTCCCAAGTTGGTTAACTCCCAGGTCGATCCTGACCCCACTGTTGGGGAGAATTCCTCCTCCAGGGACTTGCTTGCCCATGTTCCTTGTCGAGGGGCTCTAGGGGTTAGTGATCCTTCTCCCAGTCAGGTGTTGTGGGAATATGGTGTAAGTGGTGACTCCTTGAAGGAATAAGGGACAAAATTGACAACCAGGTCTTTGTTGTCTAGTGGTGAAGAAGTTGAAATTATGGAAGGGGAGGATTCAAAATTTAAAGATGAGATGGTGAAAATGGATTCTTTGGGTTTGACTGAGTGGGAAAAAACTTTGGAGGAGAAATTTTGATCAACCCTAAAGAAGCAAGGAAAATAGAGAAAAGCGAATGTGGGTGGTGACTCTAAACTTGGAATGCCCAACTAGCGATAGAATAGGAAAAGAGAGACAACGAAAGAGATAGCCATTAGTAAATAGAGGACATTGGAAGTATCTTAAAAGAAGGGTCAAAAATGAAAGTCATGTCCTAGAATGTGTGCGGGCTAAATAGCTCCCAAACAACTAGTGTTGAAAAACTATGTTTTAGAACATAAGATTGATGTCTTACTTTTATAGGAAACCAAAATGAAGGAAACTAACTTTGATAATATTTCTAAGTATATATGGTCGGGTGCCCTTTTCTCTTGCAGTGGTGCTAAGGGTGCATCTGGTGGGCTTGTTGTGTTATGGAATACTAATAGGATTACTAGTTCTAAAATTTTCCATTGTCGAAGCAGTGTAGGAGTCAATTTTTCTCACCCGAGTGGCTCTTGGTCGCTCATTAATGTCTATTCCCATAACCAAAAGAATGCTAGGAATTCTCTTTGGCGGGATCTTACTGATTGGATAAATAATAGCAAGGGGACACGTTGGTTGGTGTTTGGGGATTTCAACTCTCCTTTGTATCCTTCAAAGAAATTTGGTGGTCTGGTGGACTACTCTAGCAACATGGTTGATCTAGAAAAAAATTTGAGCACGTTACCGGTTTGGTTGACATTGACTTATTGGTTCAATCATTCACGTGGACCAATACAGGCCTTGGGGATGGGTTGATTCAGGTCAAATTGGATAGTTTCTTTGTTCCCACAATTGAACAACCCTACTTAGTGTTAATTTTCTTGTTTTTCCCTGAACTGTCTTTGACCACAACCCTCTATTGTTGGTCATGAATGATCTATCTGTTGATGGACCTTTTCCTTTCTAGTTTGAAATAATGTGGAACTCCCATCCTGACTTTAGGAACAAAATTGTTGAATGGTGGAACATCCCTGTATGTGGCTCCCCATGTTCGAGATCTTTAGAAAACTTAAACATGTCAAAAATATAGTGAAAGGTTGGAATAAGAGAGTTTTTGGTGATGTCTTCCAAAGAAAAAAGAGCCTTAGGGGATAGGTTGAAGGCCATCAAAAAAAGAATGGAAGAAGGGGATGTTAGCCTACTAACCTACTAGGAAAGAGAGAGTCAAAGTGAATGGGAAAAAATATTTAAAAAGTAGGATATTTTCTCGAAACATAAATCTAGAGTTCAATGGTTGCAGGAGGGAAACATAAATACCTCTTCTTTTCATGTTTCTACCCTAAAACACAAGAAAAGGAACTAGATAACTAAGCTTCAAGATGAGCAGGGAGTCTTGGTCAATATGCCTACCCAAATTGGGCTCTTGGTGTTGGATTATTTTCAAAGGGCTTATCTGGCTCCTACTAAGGTTCCCAATCTGACTTTTGATAACCTACTGTTGGACCCTCTCCTGATCGCTATATCCCAAGATGATAATAATAGTATGCTTTGTGTTTTCACTCCTAAGGAAGTCTTTTTGGATGCTTTCAATATGGGAGCCTATAAGGCACGTGGACCAGATGGTTTCCCCCCATCTTTCTTTTAGATATTTTGGGAGATTGTGGGTGAGGACCTTGTTTTGGCTGTTAGGGATTTCTTCAAATCTGGTAAGATTCTCAAATAACTGAACCACACTTTTTATTGCAATGGCTCCCAAGGTTGTTGAACCCCAATTTATGACTAATTATAGGCCCATTATCCTTTGCAATACCATTTATAAGATCTTCTCTAAATTCTTGGTGAACAGCCTCAAACCCCTCTTGGATAAAATAATTAGCCCTACCGAAAAAGGGTTTGTACCCGGTCGTCATATTTTGGATGCTACCATAACTACACATGAAATTATCCATTCCATGGATATATGCAATAATACTAGTATGGCCCTCAAGTTGGATATTTCAAAAGCTTATGATAAGGTGATATGGGACTTTATCCCCAAAGTCCTAAATAAGTTTGGTTTTGACCGTGGAGTGGTCAACCTCTTGATGGAATGCATTACCGTGCAGTAAGGTACTCAGTGTTGGTCAATGGGACCCCCTTTGGCTTCTTCAAAGTTGGAAAAGGTATCAAATAGGGTGACCCCCTCTTTCCCTATTTATTTATCATGGTCGCAGATGTCTTAAGCAGAAACATAAATAAACTACTATCAAAGAGGTCTATATTGGGGGTCAAACCTGCCTCTTCCTTGGAATCTATTGTTGTCTAGTAGTTCATTGATGATACAATTCTCTTTGGGAAGGCCTTTGTGGTTGAAGCCAGGAAATGGAAAAGGTTTATTAATAATTATATTGCTTGCTCCGGCCAATGTATAAATTATAACAAAAGTATGATTTGCTTCTTCAACAACACTCCTGCTCTTCAAGATCGGGTCACTATTTTCCTTGGATGTGTGAGTGGATCTCTCCCATTGGTGTATCTAGGGTTACCCCTCACTATTAAGGAAGTCACTCCTACCTTCTGGAACACTATTATTGAAAGGATTCAAATGAAACTGGCGAGGTGGAAAAGCTCCATCTTTAGTCATGCTTGCAAACTGCAACTTTTGTTTGTGGCCCTTCAAGGGATCCCTATCTATTTCCCCTCTATCTTTAAGATTCCCAAATATATTGCTGAGAAGTTTGAAAAACTTCAAAGGAACTTTTTATGGTCTGGGACTGAGGAAAAGAAAAAGTTTTCCCTAGTTAGCTGGGACAACTGTAAACCTAAATCCTGTGGTGGGCTTGGAATCGAGAATATCTTATGCACCAACAAGGCCTTAATTGCTAAGGTTGGTTGGGATCATTTGAGGAATACTAAGGACTGGTGAAATATTATGAATTCTAAGTATCTCCACAATAGACCTATGATCAAGTGCCTATCTGATGATCACCCCTGGGGATCTTTAGCATGGAACAACATTTGTAGATTGCAAGGGCTGCTCATGATCGGGTTAAAATGGAAGCTTGGGAATGGTAATAACATTAGATTCTATGAAGACCCTTGGTTATTAGACAACCCCCTTTCACACTCAGAATTTAGGAATCTTATGAGACCAATATAACTCTTCTTCTGTTTGTACATTAGTGACTACCTCCTTGGTCTGTTAGGGGCTAGGAGGTGGAAAGACCTTCTTCACTATCCTTTGTCCCCTGAGTTGTTAACTCTGGCTAAGTTTTTATAGGAATTACTATCCCTTACTAGATTACCTTTATCCAACTTGGAAGATGAATTCTACTAGACTAATGACAAGCATGGCAATATTTTGGTCAGAATGGCTTACATTTTGTTGTCAGTTCAAGGTATTGAGCATGGTCTCTGGAAACATATTTGGAATCGGCACATGATTCTGAAAATTAACTTCTTTGGTGGACACCCTACCATAATAGGATCCTCACTTAGGATAACCTAAGGAAAAAATCCCTAACAGGTGCTTGTTGTGCAAATGCAATGAAGAATTTTTGGATCACTTACTTCTACACTGCCCATTTACTGTCAATGTCTAGGATCTGGCTCTGGAGAGATTGGGTACTCAATGGACTATGTGTAAGGACATCAAATCCTTTATCTTGAGTTGGTCTAGCCCTTTCCATCACCCCTTACCTAGAGAGATTTGGAACTAGGTCCCCCTATTATCTATTGGTGCTTATGGAAAGAGAGGAACAATTGGATATTCAAAAAAAATGAGATGAGTCCTAAGGAGGTTTTGGGTATAGGGAAAAGGTTAATTTCTGAAAATATTTCTATCTCCAATGGGAAAACCCTGGATAAAGCTCCTACTGATTGGGAGATTAAAATGGCTAAAGCTTGGAACCAGAATCTTGAGGTCAACTCCTTTGAGAGCTCTCGGTCCCAAAAAAGATGTAACACTATATGGAAATCCCTAGATCATTGTTGGTATAAACTCAATTTTGATGGGGTGACTAAAGGTAACCCAAGAAGGGCAAGCATAGGGGGTATTATTAGGGACTATAGGGGAAACTTTGTGGTAGGATACTCAGGGGGTATAGGGATTCAGACCTCCATGACTGTGGAAGCAAGGGATTTTTTGAAGGGCATCCAATTAGCTATCACTATGGGGATAGGAAGTTACACATTGAAGGGGATTCCAAGTCGGTGGTTGACTTTGTTAATTTGGGAAGATTGTTAGGATGGAGTACCAGGGATATCTTGTTAGACATAAATATTTTTGTGTCGAGGTTGGATATGAAGATTATTACTCACATATATAAGGAGGGTAATCAAGTTGTTGATGCCTTGGCTAATCTCGACTCCCATTAGAGAGATTCTAAGTGATGGAGGAGTATGGGGAACCTACCACCGAGGATAGAAGGTATCATCTTCAAGGAGCAGGGAACTTTTGTTTATCATGATGACATCTAATCTTCCTTTTGTCATGGCTTTTTGGCTACTCCACATATTTTATTTTTGGGTGATGTGGACGAAGATGGATGTTGAGGTATTAAACCTGTGGCATAATTTAAATCTCGAGGTGGAGATCAAAATTATGAAGCTAATTATGAGGAGTAATGGGAAGTACAACAGGGTAATGGCCAAGTTGGGTCAGACCTTACACAATCTTTCTTTGTGATCTTTTCTTAGCCTTTGCATATTATTGCAGATTTTTAAATTCAAATTTGATGTGACAAATAATTATGACATGAAGCTCCTACCTTGTATTATAATCTCTGTTAAAAGCTTCTATTTTTTTTAACGGATATTTAGGGAAGTCTAAATTTGGCCCCATGACCAACCATCATCGGAACTTGTGCTATGGCAATGTGGAAGGAAAACCTCCTAATACCATCATTTTTCATAAACCTAGTCATAGGTGTTTAAAGATTTTCATTAATGGGCTCATAGAGATTGTCTTTTTAGATTTAATTTCTGAAGCATGTGTCTTGCATACTGCCTTGATTTCCCAGAGCCTTCTTGGTTGGCTTGAAAGAAGTGTTTGGGTGACCTCTCACATTAACGAAAATTTTATTCTTTTTCTCACAGGTTTTCTAGTTTTTCAGAGTGAAGAGTGGTGAAATGGGTGGATAGGGTGAGGACGAATCCAGACAATTGTGGGGAATTTCACAAGAACCCACTAGTTTGGCACATCTGTGTTGAAGGAGGGTTTGTGCCTTTAATGGAATGCCTGGTTGGTCATGATTCAAGGATGTCAGCGCAATTTGTGAGCTCCTAGAAATATAGAAGGGTTACGATGGGCGAAATTTCCTTCGAGGTCAACAAGGAGGTGATTGCCTAGGCGACATGGCTCTCTTGTTTCAGGAAGAAGTATCCTAAGTACACCAAGGCTTAGGAAAATGAAAGCCTTAATTCCTTTTTTATTGGAAACAAAAAATTGGTCCGCTCCTAATATGGCTTTGAAATAGAAGCTCTCTCACGACCATGGGATCAGGTCTGTCTCGCTCTCATGAAGTATGTAATGTTAGAGGGTAGATATAAAACTTTATGTTATTATCATTTGCCTCTCTTAAATCACCTCTACCATAAAATTATTTTCCTCATTTCCTATTTTTTTTACTCATTGATTTGGAAAGCTCCGTTGAGAAATGCTTAGACTTTTCTGCCCAAAACCCTGAGGATTCTCCTACCCTGACGCTCCACCAAGGCCTCATCTTGAGCCTTTACCACTTCCACCTCGCTCTCTACCCAACCAAACCCATTTCCATTGTCCATATTGAGGAAGTCAAACCCCTTGTTCAGACCAATATCCCTTCGGCCGAGTCTAAAGGACCTAAAAGGAAAACCCCTCTAGGAAATATTGAATCCCCTAGGCCTAAATTGCCCACCAAAAAGAAAAGGGGGAGTGTGGGGCTTGCTCAGTCAAATGCTATGGATAGGCTTTATGAGCTCAAGTCCACCCCTGACAAGTCTGACAGCAAATTTGCAAGCAATCTGAAAAAAGTGAAACAAGAAGGGAAAGGTCTGGTGGAGTCATCAGCTACTAGCTATGACCAGAAGAATGTGCTAGGTAGATACTCTAAGGGGGGTATTGTGTTTGCTGCTACAGTGGAGATTGGGGTTGAAAATACCAGCATTAGAAGATCTGGTAGGTTGGCAAAAAAATAGCAAGAAGGTGCATATTAATTAAATTTCTACTGATGAGGAGCAGTATGTCAACAAGGGAAATCAGGATGAGGAAGATATGGAGGAAGAGGAGGAGGAATTTGTTGAAGGGCCTAGCCACTTCTTCAACCTCAACAAAATTCTAAAGGATAATTTGACTTCCTAGTCCTCTGAACCTCAAGAAATGGAGCAGGAAGACGTTGTGAAGATTGTAGACAAAGGGGAGGATCATTGAATGCTATTGGGGTGGGTGGAGAAGTTTGAGAATAAGTTCACTAGTCTGGCTCGGTTCATTGTCTAGTTGGTCCATCATGTGGCTGGCACCCTTTCTATTGTTCTAGGATGAAATGGATAAGAAGGCTATGAAGGAAGGCTCCAACTGGGTTGGGGAGGATGTTGTTTGCCTCCTCTCTCAAAATCGACAGAATGCTAGCTAGTCTGTTGTTCCTGTGTCTCATCTACTGGGATGTTTTTTTGTCTATTGTTTGTCTATTGTTAATGTGTTTTATTTTAGTGGTCTTTTGTATGTCCTTGGACCTAATCTTTTTTGGCCCCCGAGGCTTGATGTTTAAAGGGTAAAACACCCTATAAATGCTAATTTTCTTATCAAAAACAAGTATGAGAATACATTTCTCAATTTTAGATTTATATGGTGAAATATGTAGTGCAATAATAAGCCCCTTGCATTATTGCAAGGTTATTCTACTAAGACATGCAATAATAAAATAATTTTTGATTTTGGTGATGTTTTCTATAGAGGGAATATTAGAAACTAGAACTATTTTAGACAAAATATTATATGCCTTAGTCTCAAAAAAGAACTTACATTTTTTTAAAGGGTAAACACTTTTGACCAAATTTGTGAATAGTGGGGCCATATATAAGGGACCTCATCCCCGACATGAATACTTAACAATAATACCCCAATAGGGGTTTGAACCTTGGTAGCAAGACTCACAATGCCACAATTTAACAATCACACTATGTCATTACCAATTCAAAAAATACCTTACATTATGTTGGCCAAAGTTTTATATAATTTTTTAATTTTTATGGATTTAAAATTTAATACAAAAGTTATTGAGAATTTCCATTACTTTAAAGGCTTAGCATTCTTTAATATTAATTCCATTAAGTTGTACAAGATGTTAATTGATACTCAAGAGGTACTTAGTCAATTCAATGTCAAGTCAATGTACATCACCGTGAGACCCCATTTCTATGAGGCATATGCTGCCCCTACCTTGTCAACTCTACTACATTGGCAAGCTAGTGGAGCATTGGAAAGCTATTGAGCTCACTAGCTTGCCAATGCGGTAGGGTTGACAAGGTAGGGGAAACGTATGCCTCATAGAAATGGGGTCTCATGATGGGGTTGACAAGATAGGGGTAGTAAATGCCTCATAGAAATGGATTCTTACGGTGATATCACCATGTGGTGGGGTTGACAAGGTAGGGGGTGCACATGCCTCATAGAAATGGGTTCTCATGGTGATATCACTGTGAGACCTCATTTCTATGAGGCATACACTACCCCTACCTTGTCAACCCTACTGCATTGGCAAGCTAGTGAGCTCACTAGCTTGCCAATGCAGTAGGGTTAACATGGTAGGGGCAACATATGCCTCATAGAAATGGTTAATTATAGTGATTATAACACTACCCCTACCTTTTCAACCCTACCGCATTGGAAAGTTAGAGAGCTTACTAGCTTGCCAATGTAGTAGGGTTGACAAGGTAGGGGTAGTGTATGCCTCATAGAAATGGGGTCTCACCATGAGAAGGTAAAGGCAATGTGAAAAAAATTCTCATATAAATGGGGACTCAAGGTGATGTACATCACCATGAGTCCCCATTTCTATGAGGAATTTTTTCATGCTGCCCGTACCTTGTCAAACCTACCGAATTGGCAAGCTTGTGAGCTCACTAGCTTTCCAATGCTCACCTGATTTTTTTATTTAATGCCTAAAATAAATTTGGTAATGTGGCATGCCATAATTGCAAGATAGGCTAAAAATGGAAGCATGAACAAGGAATTTAAATTGTTTGACAAGGCATTTGAATTCACATTCCTTGTCCATGCTTCCATTTTGAGCCTATCTTGCAATCATGGCATGCCACATTACCACATTTCTTTAAGGCATTCCATCAGAAAAATTCATGTGACCTTTGTCTATGCTAGAAATACTCTTCTACAGGATGATTGTAAGTATTTTGTATGAAGCCTTGAATGACATATATTTCATTTATTTGTATGGATTCATTTTTTAGGAACTAATATTTGTCTCATTACCATGCTACAGGTAAAATTATCCACCATGCCATGGAAACAAATAAGGAATAAACTAACAGAAAAATATTATGAAACCAATAAAGAAAAGGAGAGAAAATGGGTGAGGGAATGTCATGAAAAGAAGAAATTGGATACGATTGATGAAAACAAGCCAATTGAAGAGGGACCTCAACCATCAAAAAGAGAAAATGAATTGGTGGCACAAAGGGCATGAATGTGAAAGCATCGTGGTAAGATAGATTTGAATATACCGTAGTTGGAGACACACCCTCTACTGCAAGTGAATACGAAGGGACACCATTAAGCACAAGTGAATATGGAGGGACACCATCTACCACAAGTGAATATGGAGGGACACCATCTACCGCAAGTGAATATGCTTGGGCACCATCCACCGCATCTCAAGTTGAGAGTACATCATCACTCGGATTTGATGAAGAAGGTACGCAATCATCCCCATGTGAACCTCAAGGTATGTCATTTATTCCACCCTCGATCGAAAGTACAAATTCTATCCCACCTCACTTAAATATTGATGAAATTTCTAATGTTGAGATGTATGTACCTAGGAGAACACCACCTAGAATTTTGCATAGAAAGCCAAAGTATTTGATTAATATTGATGAGGATATTTTGTAGCACATGGAAGGTAAGATTCCAGCACGCACTTGTAGAAGATATGCTGATAAGATTTGGAAATTTTTCTTTGAAATCCTAAATGAGACTGCAAGATGTCAACTATTTGTTGAAATGATGTGGGGTATAAAGTACAAAAACATCATGAAGACTCTTGGGTTGAGAATATCGAATGCTTCAAGTGAAAACACTATTGTGAAGAATCTAATGGATGCTTATGAGAGCGTGGATAAGACCTCATGATCAAAGGATAGTAATGTCACCTAATGTGTCATTACATCGACTTTGGTAAGTAGTCAAACAAAGAGAGATCATCTCATTAGAAAGATGAGCAAACAATTGAGAATTAATAGAAAAACTTTATCAAGAGCCATTCAAAGGTGGCAAAGAATTGAGTGCACCGATTCAAATGAATTATGGGAATTCTCGGGGAGACTACCATGAAAAGATAAAAAAGTTGTTGAAGCATTGAGAACGCTAATTGAAGAGTATTGGAAGACTAACACAAGGCCATCTCTGAATCAAAGGGATGTGGTAATAAGGAGAATCGGTAGTCAAAACCATGAGCCACATCCAAAGCATTTTTTGGATATGACTCAAACCCAATTTTTTCATAAATTTCAATAGGATTATCCTCAAATTAGTATTTGTCAAAGATATTTTGAAATGATTAAACCTTATTATGTCAAGATAAATCACACACACACACACACACACACACACACACACTACTTGTTGTTGTAGACTACATATTAAATTCTCTAACCATTATGATATTTATCATTCTATTTGTTTAGATTCGCATACTAACGATGTTTTGAAATATTGTGGTATACAAGCCCCACCAACATCTTCAAGAGAGTTCTTATCAAAAAAATTATGTGAAATAAAGGATGGCCAAATATTCTACAAGACACTATGCTTGGATGGTTCATGTCAGTGTTGCAGTGGCTTGCAACATATGCTAGTATGTCAATATATGGAAAGCACATATGAGGTGGGATAGAAACTAGTAGATTTTGGGAAGTATAAAATAGTAGCATATGTTACAAAAGATGGTAATCAAACAAAAAGATGTGATTTGGTTATTTAGAATATTCCAATGTATCAGTTTATGTCCATGTTTCATGACAATATAGTGTATGAGTATACAAGGTATACCCATAGAGCCCGATGGCTAGAAACATAATTCAAGCTATGCAAGGAAATCTTTCTAGTTGGAAACATAGTTTCAGTGGTCAAATTTGCAAAGAACTACACTCTACAACCACTGCATGAGGTGCAATCACAATATTACAACTCCACATAGGTTTCAATATTTGTGCACATAGCATTCATTCATGCAATTGATAGTACAGAGGACCAAAGGAAGATATTGAGGGAGTATCAATTTTATATTAGTGGTGATCATAAATATTCTCCAGAGTTCGTGCAAGGTTGCTTCCAAATTTTCTATACTGATTTGGCTAAGAGGGGCATAGCATATGGTTGAAACATAATTTGGTCAGATAACTATGCAACACAGTTCAAGAACTTGCGCATGTTCTATTGGTTGTACAGGATGGATGTCATTACAGGTGTTCAGTATATGTGGAACTTTTGTAAGGCTGAGCATGGAAAGGGAGAGCATGATGGTGTAGGAGCATGTGTGAAAAGAGCATTAGCACGAGAAGAGTTAAAGTATAAAGACAATGCAAAGTTGACAGATGCAAAATCAATCGTCGATTGATGTAATACTTCGATGGGTCCAAGTAATGAAGGTACATCTTCAATTCATAGATTTTTTTGGTTGATGGATGATACTAACATTGCACCATATGAGGATTGTTGTACACTAATAGGATCGAGTGAGCTACACTCTTTCCTTATCTCAGATGTAGGTTCATGGAGTATCAATACACAAAAGATGGCATGATTTTGTTCTTCATGTACAATGTAAGCCCGGGATGATTGTGAGTCAAAGAAGTGGGTTGAGAAATGGTCATTAAGTTATCTTAGCCCACTTCACACATATCTCCCTCCGACGACATTGAAACTAACATAGATAGATTCATCAGTTGACTTTGACCACATATCGAATCTAGTTCAACTAGGTAATATATCTACTTGCTTAGTTTTTGAAATTCCTATTGCTATCTTACTTTGTAGTGTATTTGTAATGTTGACTAATTTCAAGAGATTTTTTGCCATATCAATGCAGGGCATGTTTATGTAATTATTGCAGATCAAGACAACTAAGAGGGAACAAACTACTACTTGTGTCGTTGTATTGAGGCCAAAAATAAATTGGAGGCCCTAATTATAGATGGAGAAAATGTTGAATACCCTACAGGCTTAGTTGTTGTTATTGAAACGTGGCTTAGAAGGTACCCACATAAGAGTGTTAAATATTGGATGTTTTAGGACTTTGACATGCATCAAAAGATTCTTCATTACTCGAACCTTATCGTGGCATCCAATGTTTGTTTGACCAAATATGGGGGTAGAACTTTGAACAAGACCTTGTGGAAGGTCCATGAGTCTGACCATGAGGCAATACTTGACACAATAAAGAGTAGAGTAGACCTGGATGGTTCGTTGGATTAATTTGTAAATATGCACATTGGTTCTTATTAATTTATACTTGTATGCACATTAATTTGTATGATGTCAATGCTATGATTTCAATGCTATCATCTAATGTTTATATTATCTTCTTTTACTTTTCCTATTTGTAAGTAACCTACTAAAAATTGATTGGTATCCCCTTGCAGAAAATGCTGATTTATGAGCCATTCAAGAGAATCTCAGCCAAAAAAGCAATGCAACATCCCTATTTTGATGATCTTGACAAATCTCAATTATGATTTTAAGCCATTATAAAAGTGTGTGTGAAGCTTAGTGAGGGAATTTCAAGTTATTCATTTGAATTTAACCTTATCATGAGCACCTATGATGTAGACATTATAAGAGCATCTTGAGTTTCAAGTTATTCTATTCATGAGAGTTGTTGTGGGAAATAGGTATCTTGGAACTCCCAATGAATATGTATGGCTAGGAGTGACTAACTTGAGAGACTGACATGCCTATCCTCAATGGAAGCATTGATATTTATGCCTTGTGTTCTCGACTTGGAACCAAATGGTGTGGATTTGTTGTCTATAAGTGCCTTCCATCTATTTTCATTTCATTTCCATTTTGGATGCTCTTTCTTTTTTTCCTTTTCCTTTTCCTATTTGTAAGTAAACTACTAAAAATTGATTGGTGTCTCCTTGCAGAAAATGCTAATTTATGAGCCATCCAAGAGAATCTTGGCAAAAAAAGCTATGCAACATCCTTATTTTGATGATCTTGACAAATCTCAATTATGATTTCAAGCTGTAGACATCCAAATTTGGAAACTTAATTTATCCAAATTTATCACTTTTCATCTAAACATCCTCTTATCCGAGTTAATTAAGTAATATTACTATTATTTAATTAATATCTTTAATTCTGCTAAATCCCTAAGGTATTTAATTAAAAATACCTTACCCTCTTTAATCCTCTTTTCATCAAATAAATTAAATAAATATTACATTTATTTAATTCCTCACATGTCATTTTCATCTAATCCTAATCCATCTCCTAATTTCTTCATTAGGGATGTGCACATGCCTAATCCTTGATTAGATGTGTCACATCCTCCAACTTTGCAAGTTGGCTTAATCCTCATTTATCTTCTAATTACTGATTATCTGTTTAATCATTCTCCAAGGAATTTTAATTCCTTTATTCTTCCTATAGATTCCCTTCTTTATATGTGAATTTTTAATTCACATTCCATCCTTCCAAGGTTTCTAGAACCTTGGACTTGTCACAATCTCCACATGTGACCAACCTTGGACTTGTCACAATCTCCACATGTGACCAAGTCCCACCTTTTTGGAGCCCATCTTTTATCTTTTAGACTTTCCTAGGAATGTGAATTTTTAATTCACACTTATTTCCCCAACCACCTTTCTTTTTCCCATGTAGATTTTTGAGGAATTCCAAAATTATTCAAATGTCCCTTTCACTCCCACTTGGGGACAAGAAATCCCTTTTTGTGGAAATTTTCTCACTCCCCAAGGTGCATGTCCTTTTTCCACCTCATGTACCTCCTTGACAACTCATCTCCATCTCATATCCCCTTGGCCACTTCACCCTCCACATGTCAAGATGTGAGGGCTTGTGGATGCTCAACCCACCATAGCCCTTCATCTTGACCTTGTTGGATCAATCTTGACCATTGAATTCTCTAGAGAATTCAAATTCCCCTATAAATACCCCCTCCTCAAGGGCATTTTCAACACTTTAAATTTTCATAACTACATGCTGCTAATTTACATCCTCAATCCTTTGCCATCATTTAGCCATCTCTTTTAATCATTTCGCACATTTAATCTTGCATTTAGTCACTCAAGAAATCATCTAAGGAGCACACAAATCATTCCAAGCAAGGGCCAATCAAGGAGAAATCATGCCATGAAGGTGAAATCGTTTTGTGTCTTATTTGTCCATTTTCCTTATTGTCATCACTCTTTGGCTAATCTGAGGTGTCCTTGGTATTTTGTCATTTACATTTAGTTATTTTGCAATATTTTAGAGTAGGATAAATTCATACATTTCTCGGCATCAGGACCTACAAACGGGTCTTAGCATTTAACTTCCTTTGATTGCTACATTTTGCGGTGAAAACTGCAAAAGGCGGCAACGCCTCTACCTTAATACATGGCAGCTGCCTTATTTTACCACGTAATGGCTGCAGCCTCTTTGCCCACTACAAAGCGGCGAGCCACATCCAAAGTTCTCATTCCTTCAACACATTTTTGTGATTAGGGATATATTTAGAAGGTTTTTCTAACACTTTTCTTGCAGTGGGAGGGGCACAACTTTCCTTTTTTCTTAAAAATTTGACAAAGTTTACCGCAGAAAGGCGGCAGCGCCCCTATAGAAAGGCGGCAGCGCCCTCGCAGAAAGGCGGCAGCGCCCCGGTAGAAAGGCGGTAGCGCCCCTATAGAAAGGCGGCAGTGCCCCCGCAGAAAGGCAGCAGCGCCCCCAAAACAGCACAGTTGGGAAGGTAAAATACGCGTTTTGGTTTCGTTTTTGCTCTAGTTTTTTGCTATTTTCACGTGATAACTCTCTAACATTGTTCTGGCAAGAATATTGTTGTTTTTCACTAACGTTTTGCAGCGTATTAGGGCGTTATTGATCAAAGAGCGAAGAAAAAGAAAGCTAACATTTGTTTGCAGGGTCATCTATGTAATCAAATTTTTAAAAAAAAAATTTAAAAATTTGTTGTTTTCGAACATAGTCTAATTAGGAGGATTAAGCTTCACTGCTTGTTGTGGTTGTTTGCTATTGTGTTACCCAAGAGGGCATTGATTTGTTTTCACTTTCCCCCTGCACTTCGTGTGAGTCTGGGGAGTAGTTGGAAACGATTAGTGTCTTCTTTTTAGTGGGACCTACTTGGGGATTTCATCAGCCCAAGGGACGATTCCAACCACACGTACCGGCGGGGTATATAAAGGGGGGAGAACAAAAGTTGTACCCCAATCCAGTCGCGTCGTAATTGGCGGAGCGTCGAAGCTAGGGTGATACCTAGATAGACGTGAAAAGTTGGTCTGAGCCTTTCAGTATCTCGCTAGGGTTCTCGTCTCACACTTGTGATGGACTGGTGTTCACGATTGTGCCTCACATACCAAGAGTATATCAAAGACTCCCTAGAAACCTTGTGCATCCTAGATTAAGATTTTGCCTTGCCATACCCGTAATATTAATCATAGGATTGTGCTTGCTTGAAGTGTTTTCTTGTGAAAAATCTGTCAAGTTTTTGACACTTTGGCCTTACTTTATCATATTGCGTCCTTGCCATAGCCATTTCCATCAACACCCAGCTCTGCCTTATTGTAGAAAGGCGGCAACGCCCCTGCAGAAAGGCGGTAGTGCCCCCGCAGAAAGGCGGCAGTGCCCCTGATTTACTGCAGAAAGTTGTCCACACCCCTGATTTACTGCAGAAAGTTGTCCACGCCCCTGATTTACTGCAGAAAGTTGTCTACGCCCCTGATTTTGTTGGCCACGCCCCTGATTTATTGTAGAAAGCTGTCAACGCCCCTAAAAGCTATCTATGCCCTTGATTTTGCTATCTACGCCCCTGATTTTGCTGTCTACGCCCCTAATTTTGCTATCAACGCCCCTGATTTTGCTATCTACACCCCTAATTTTGCTGTCAACGCCCCTGATTTTGCTGTCTACGCCCCTAATTTTGTTGTCAATGCCCCTGATTTTGCTGTCAAAGCCCCTGAAAGCTATCAATGCCCCTGATTTTGCTATCAACGCCCCTGATTTACTGCAGAAAGCTGACTACGCCCCTTTAACTTCTCGGGGACGTCATTTACGAACCGTGCATCGGATCGACTTCGTCCAAAAACCAAATTTGCTTAGTTTTTCAATCTCTATCCAGTGGTACCTTCCATTTCCTCCTATCAATAATTTGACCATCCCAGGGCAGCCACGCCCCGCATCGCGGGGTGGACACGCCCCTAACTTCCCGGGGCCACCATTTACAAACCGTACATCGAATCAACTTCGTTCAAAAACCAAAATTGCTTAATTTTTTGAGCTATATCTAGTGGTACCTTTTATTTCTTCCTATCTAATCAAACCAATCCATTCCTTCAATCATCTAATCAATCCAAGCACACCAATCCGATCAAGTTCATCCAATCACAATTATCTAATCAACATCATCTAATCATTTGATCCTATCCAATCAAACTAATCTATTACTTTAATCAAATTCATCAAATCATCTACCTGATCCAATCATCTATCTATGAAATCCCATCAAAATCAATCCTCACATCATTGAATCATCCTAATCTGAGCTTTTGTCTAATCTTGATCTGAGCTTGACCAAAATCCCAATTTGAGCTTTAATTTGTTCCTACCCAAAACCTTTTATCCATCCTCTTTATCCTATCATCATCATGAATCCTCATCCTCCATCAATAGTGGTCAAGGGAAACCCTAATTATGTTGACACTGATAACAAAAGTCTGGTTGATCAAGAGGTATACGACATAGATCCCCTTGACACTATCATCTCTAGTAAGCTCTCTCCACCCACTTTCCAAAATCCAATTAATCCTAATCATGTTCCTTATGCTACCTTTGACAAGGGGTATCCAGTACCTTCCCCTTCCCCATCTACACCATCCTCTTATTCAACATCCACATCTTCTTATCCTCATCTTCCATCACAATATTCCTATTACAATTCCCCATACATGACCCCCTATCCTAATCCTCTTTCCCAGTCTTTCCATACAAATCTTACATCCACACCCTTTTACCTTAATCCTACATCCACATATCCTAATCATAATCCACCATCCCAATACCCTTATTATAATCCATACCCCACATCCTCTTTTCCCACTACACCACCTATATCCTCTTGTCTTAATCCACAATCCATGTCCCCCTATCTTAATTCACCACTCCAATATCCTTATCTTAACCCTCCACCCAATCCCATTCATCCATCTACTCCTAGTCCTCCATCCAATCCTAATCCCCCATCTACTCATAGTCCTACATTCAATCCCATTCCTCCATCTAACCCTAGTCCACCACTCCATAATCCCTCATCCATTTCTACCACCCCAACCAAGCCAACCATATGCAAGTCTCTCATTTCAGAAGTTCTCCAAGGACTCATTACAAAGAATCCATCCCCAACTCCACATCTTGAAGTTGTGGAACCATGTCATCTAGATCCATCATCCACGGTCACTAGTGATGAGACCCTTCTCCATACCACACCTATTATTGATGTTACCACTACTAGCACTGATCAAACCATTGAAACCATTGAACCCACTAAATCCATTGAACCCCCATCTCCTACTCCAAGAACCACCGAATCCATCAAAGACACCCAAGCCCAATCCACTCCCTCTACTCCTAGATCCACCCAAATCCAATCCACTCCTCCCACTCCCAGTAGCACCAAAACCCATTCCAACGAACCTCATGAATCTTCCAGCCCTCCATCTTCCCCGCTTGAAGAGTCCCAACAAGACTCCATTACCATGCCTTCTACACATGATGAGTCACGCCAAGAGTCTAATCCAAAGCATGCCAGCATATCCCCTTCTCCAAATCAAGATCCTACCATCCCATCTAGTCCACCTCAAGATCACATCATTCATTCCATCCCCATGATCCTGTCATTCAAGCTTCCAATACCCATCTCCATCTCATTGGCATGAGCCTACTACCACAAATCCAGATCCTACTGCTATTCCCTACTCCCTCCTCGCTATCCCATCATCTCCCTTCTCATGATCCCCATCACTCCTCTAAAAATGCTATCCCCATACCGCTTGCATATCCCCCTTGTCCTCCCCACATTCCCTCCATGGTGGTCTCCTCAAGAGAAGAAAAACAAAGCATATACACCAACCTCCTCTTCCACCTAATAATGAACTCGCATCATTCTTCCGTAATAACAAAATCCTGTCCTAGATCGAATACTCAAGAAAATGAACTATCAAGGAAAAGCGTTTAGTCATGAGCAAGGTAATATAGGTTTCCATCCAAGCTAAAGAACACTTGTATCCGCAAGGTCTTGATGTACTACCTGTTTCACTCTCGCAATCCAAAAATTTTGGCACAACTCCTCTAGATGTCTTCAACAAGTACTTCATAATGAAATATTGGCTCTTCCATCGCCCACCGCATCATATGTGGCCATCCCTCCTCCTCTATCGTATCACCTCAAAACAACTATCCATCTTCCTCCCTCATCTGCTCCATCCATTTTGGGTCCTTACATCCCTCCATCTACCATCTCTAATCCTCCATCTACCATGCCAAGTCTTATGTCTATTTTGGGCCCCTATATCCCAAAATCACCTCCTCCATCTCATCCTATCCATCCTTTCATCCGTTCATCACCTATCCATCTCATCCATCGTAAACATCCCTCTCACATACCCCATAGTCAAGATCAACAAAGGAACTTACCTAAACATCCTCCATCTACACATAATCCCCATACTCCTACCTCCATCACTCCACATCATCCATCTCCTCACACCCATCCCATTGCTACTAAAAGCACTTTGGTTGTTAAATTAAAAATGCATAAATCCAAACATCCACATGAATCTAAGGCTCCTCACGTCCCCTCCAAAAGACGTGGTGAAGAGAAGAAAAGTCTAAATCTAAATAAAATCTGTAGGCCACAAAGGCCCACCAAAGCAAAGATCAAAACCATGTGGATCCCAAAGAAAAAAGATGCAATGCCATCACATGAAAAATCAGTAAGAACATCCAAATTCGCTAACCCACAAGCTAATCATACACCCCTTTCATCTCCTACGTCTTTTTTGGGTCCCTATGTCCCAAAATTCACCATTCCATCTCCTCCATTATCCCCACATTCTCCATCCCTTAATCCTCTTATCTTTTCACATCCACTACCACATGTGCCAATGTTGGTCCTGAACACATCTCCCCATCACATATCCACCCCATCATTCCATCCATACCCTTTGCAGCATCCCATCCATTATCCCATGTATCTCCCCTCTCAAATCCCTCTAATTCATCCTCTT